>OZ018405.1:690259-834259 GCA_963969585.1 Drosophila helvetica | reverse complement strand
AGAGGAAAGCGGGTGCACCAATCTAAACTCTGGCTCAAATACAGCTGAGGCTGGTTTTTCCCCTCCCCTAGCAACAGCAACCGCGAGCTTTGAACCACGAGCCCAAACGGGACACCAGCGGGACCACGCGGTCGTAGCCAGCAGGCAACGACGGCGGACGCGCCATTAGCCACCGCGCCATTGCTGCGGATCGTGCGAAAGGGACGGCAAGTGACGCCGCGGAAATTGGCGAAACTGTACCCACGTGCATCGGTGAGCATCAGCCAGACCGCAGCAGCGGCCGCCTAGAAGCAGAGCAGAAATGGCGCCTCGCCGCGCAGCGAGAGAGGCCAAAGCGACAAGACGACAAGGCGACAGCGAGAACGAGCGACGATCAGGCGGCGAGACAGCACTAGAAAGAGACACGACGACAGAGAGAGGGCGCCCAGCCTCCCCGACAGAGGCAGCGGCGACACGACGACAGGGACGACGGAATCGAGAGAGGGCTGCACTCGGGCGGCCGAGCCCTCCACTCCGAAAGCTTGAACCCTCTGCCCAAAAGCTTGGCGGCGGGGGATTTAAGTGGGAGCCCAGGCCCAGGAAAGGGACTGAGGTTCGGACCTTCAACCGGGACACAACGGTCGACCAACAAGACAACCAGTGAAAACCAAGCGATCAACCGTGACACAAACATATCCTTACTAAGGATCCCTGACCCCGCTACCGTGCCGTGAATCCTCGCGCTGTAAACCAAATCCTTTTCAAGGATCCCTGACCTACAGTGCCGGGCCGTGAACTCTCGCGCTGTAAACCAAATCCTTTGCAAGGATCCCTGACCTGCAGTACCGTGCCACGTATCCTCGCGCTGTAAACCAAATCCTTTTCAAGGATCCCTGACCTACAGTGCCGTGCCGTGAACTCTCGCGCTGTAAACCAAATCCTTTGCAAGGATCCCTGACCTGCAGTACCGTTCCACGTATCCTCGCGCCGTAACCCAAATCCTCACCGAGGATCCCTGACCTACGGTGTCGCGCCGCGTGTCCGTGCATTGTAAAGCATATCCTTTGCAAGGATCCCTGACCTACAGTGCAACGCCGCGTATCCTCGCACGGTAATCCAAATCCTGACCGAGGATCCGGGAGTCCGAGTGTCAAGCCGCGTACCGCACCCTATCCAGTGTAACGTAGCCTCGAGACCTTCACCAGTCATCGCCGACCCGCCCGGGCAGTGCAGGCCCCGCGTCAAGGGACTCAACCCTGAGCTGGGGAATACCACCCCCAAAGGAAGGATGAACACTCGGTGGTTAAATTCCCGCCGCAAGGAGGATCTTCTGACCCTCGCCCGGGAATTTGGCCTCGATGAGGGCGGAAACTTGGATGAACTCCGCATCCGGGTTGCCGCGTTCATTACCCGTGAAGACCACCCCGAGGACATACAGGCAAGGATCGACGAACTGGACGCCCACTTCAGCAGTATTCCCAGCCCTAGGGAACCGCCCAGCCCCGCCGCTTCGCCAAAACCGGAAAGCCGAGCAAAGCAGGAGGACAGCAAGGAGGTGAAGCCGCAGCGACTCAGTCTACCAGACCAAGCGGGTACGTCTCGGACGACGGGAGCCAGCCCCACCAGATCGGTGGAGAAGACGCTCGACCCACCGATCCTCGCAGGGATTCAGCAACAGAACCCACCGACAGGACCCCTGAAGATAATCATATCCGATGTGGCCAGCCCGAGTCAACCAGCAGGAATCTTGGCGATCGGACATTCCAACGCCACAAGCGAGCCTTCGGCACACCCAAGCCGCCGCCCGCAAGCCACCCTTCCGGAACCGGTGTTCGCTCTCGAACCACGCAACCGGCATGAAGGACCAGGACCTCAGGCAAACCGGCAACCGACCAGTGCAATTGAACCAGCGGCCCTCGAGGGGAACCATCCAACTCAGGACCGACAACCGCATCGGCCAGGGGAGGAGGAATTTCGTACTCCCTCCTTGCAGACAAGCTCCGCAAATGGGGAATCACCTTTGACGGACATGACGACCCACTGGCATTCATCGAAAGGCTAGAAGAACGAATCGATTCCTACGGGGGAAGCCCAGAGCAGCTACCGCGTGCCATCTCAGGACTCTTAACCGGAAGGGCGGAAGGATGGTTCCGTACCTTCCAGATGCAGGGACAGACTTGGACGGATTTCCGCAAAGAATTTCTGGACTTCTTCCTGCCCCCCAGATACTTCCAACGCTTGGAGGACACCATCCGGAGCCGGGAGCAGAAGCCCAGAGAATCTTTCCGCGACTACATGATCGCCCTTCGGTTGATGATGCAGCGCGCCAAATACACCCGAGCGCAGGAACTGGACCGGATATATGAGAATCTCCGACCGGAGTACCAAATGTACACACGCAGGCAGGACTTCCATACACTCACGGAGCTAATCCAGCTCATCTCAGCCTACGAAACCGCCCGGGAACACGATGCCCCTCACAGCGATGGATCCGGGCAAACGAACCAACCCCGAGCATCAAACGAAGACAATGGACCAACAACTCCACGAGTTGAGACCCACGAGGCATAAAAGTCACCGATCCCCCGCCACCTTCGTAGAGACCGCGCGGGGTATGCAACGGGAACACCATGGACTATGTCACCCATCCCCCGCCACCTTCGTAGAGACCGTGCGGGGTATGCAACGGGAACACCATGGACTACGTCACCCATCCCCCGCCACCTTCGTAGAGACCGTGCGGGGTATGCAACGGGAACACCATGGACTACGTCACCCATCCCCCGCCACCTTCGTAGAGACCGTGCGGGGTATGCAACGGGAACACCATGGACTACGTCACCCATCCCCCGCCACCTTCGTAGAGACCGTGCGGGGTATGCAACGGGAACACCATGGACTACGTCACCGATCCCCCGCCACCTTCGTAGAGACTGTGCGGGCTGACGACAATCCAGGACACATCCATGTCTAGTTCCCCAGATCAAAACCAATCAACAAGCACCAAACCTACTAAGGAACCTTGGCCGAGACGAGCGAACGCGCCTCGTCGACCCAAGCTCTTCCGACAACGCAACGACACCAGGCAGGGACTTTGGCCGTGACGAGCACACACGTCTCGTCGACCAAAGCGTCCTCCGCAGCACCACCGAGCAGGACTGGAACCTTGGCCGAGACGAGCGAACGCGCCTCGTCGACCCAAGCTCTTCCGACAACGCAACGACACCAGGCAGGGACTTTGGCCGTGACGAGCACACACGTCTCGTCGACCAAAGCGTCCTCCGCAGCCCCACCGAGCAGGACTGGAACCTTGGCCGAGACGAGCGAACGCGCCTCGTCGACCCAAGCTCTTCCGACAACGCAACAACACCAGGCAGGGGCTTTGGCCGTGACGAGCACACCCGTCTCGTCGACCAAAGCGTCCACCGCAGCACCACCGAGCAGGATTGGAACCTTGGCCGAGACGAGCGAACGCGCCTCGTCGACCCAAGCTCTTCCGACAACGCAACGACACCAGGCAGGGACTTTGGCCGTGACGAGCACACACGTCTCGTCGACCAAAGCGTTCTCCGCAGCCCCACCGAGCAGGACTGGAACCTTGGCCGAGACGAGCGAACGCGCCTCGTCGACCCAAGCTCTTCCGACAACGCAACGACACCAGGCAGGGGCTTTGGCCGTGACGAGCACACCCGTCTCGTCGACCAAAGAACTCCCCATAGAGCAGCAACCCCGGGCAGAAACCTTGACAGGAATGCCCTCACATGGGCCATCGAGTCAAGAACTCACCCGAGGAAAACTCAACGAGACAATACCCATCACCGGCAATAAACAGAAAACCCCGACGCTATGTCCCAACGGAGCGGGGGCTACAACCGCAGAGACCCAACAAGACAGGTCACCACGTAAGCGCAGGACTTCAGACGGACAAAGCTATGATTTGGAGCCGACAGTTTCGGGTCTCCACAAATCGGGGAGGACAGGTTTTCATTTCAATCCGGCCCCCGAAGTAGGAAGGGAGTGTGAAGGAGCATACCCCTTCACAACGACGTAGGCCAGCGAGAAGCAACATTCGTCCTGGAGGCGAAGGGATACAGACCAGGCTGGAGCCTGCTAAGATTATTTTTATTTAATTTCTTCCCCTTTTGTTTTCTAGTTAGTAAGTCTTAATCACATAATAGGGTAAGAAAAGGAAAAAAAGGAAGTATTATTAAGCGCAGCACTAGCGGAGAGCATCACTGACAGCAAACGTAGCGGCAGAGGCTGGAGCAGAGACCAGCAGCAGACACCGGAGCAGAGAGCAGAGCAGAGATAACGGCAGAGACCGACAGCAGACACCGGAGCAGAGAGCAGAGAGCAGAGCAGAGATAACGGCAGAGACCAGCAGCAGACACCGGAGCAGAGAGCAGAGATCAGAGCAGAGATAACGGCAGAGACCAGCAGCAGACACCGGAGCAGAGAGCAGAGACCAGAGCAGAGATCAACGGCAGAGACCAGCAGCAGCAGACACCGGAGCAGAGAGCAGAGACCAGAGCAGAGATCAACGGCAGAGGCCAGCAGCAGAGACACGGAGCGAAGACAAGTGCAAAACCCACCCTCACATGCCGAAGCAAGCCACGCACGACCCAAAGAGAGCGAGCAAAAGGCACGCGACAAAAGCGCCGGGTCGCGGCAGAAGCTGGGAGCAGAGGCTCGAACGGCTGGCTGAGCCAGCTGCCAAAACCATGGAGAGCGAAAGCTGCGCCAATAGCTCCCACGCACGACCCCGAGGAGAGCGAAAGCTGCGCCGAAAGCACCCACGCACGACCCAAGGAGAGCGAGAGAAAAGGCGCGACAAAAGCGCCGGGTCGCGGCAGAAGCTGGGAGCAGAGGCTCGAACGGCTGGCTGAGCTGGCTGCCAAAAATGATGGAGATCGGGAGTGAAAATCGAGCCTCTACCAAGGGCAGTCGTGAGTGCGGAAAAAATTAAAAGACCGAAAACCCAAAGCGGACAGCACGAGGTCCGCCATTTTTCTGGACCCGCGAGGAGCAGCAGCCGCCGAGAAAAGATGATGGACCAGGGCTCTACGGAGCAAGAGGGGTAAGCTGGCCTGGCGTAAGCGAGTGAGAGGGAGATAGGTGCGATGTAGGGATTAGATTTTCACACACATATGTATAGATAGATAAGCAGGCAGACAATAAATCAATGAATTAAACCAAACATCAATTATTCACATATCTATGACCATTGCCCATGAACCACCGCCAATATTCGACGCCCGATTGTTTTCACCCCTTCCCCTCTGTCATTGTACCATTAAAATATTCCATTTGCATGCCTGGGACCTCAGCCAGTGGAGTTGTACGCGGATGCCACGGCTTCCACGAACTGAGCTCTCCCCCTCCTAGTAGAAAACTCCTCCTGTAGAACACCCCCCTTCCCTATCCTTGGGGACGCCAGCGAGCAAGTTTGTACGCGGACGCCACGAATTTGCGAACCTGACGCTCCCCCTTCCCCCTTGGTTTCCCTCCTTAGCCTAGCCTTCCCCGTTGATGGTACAGTCGACACCACGTGCTCCACTCCACGTACACCGAGCCCCCCCCCGAGCCATACGCCCCGCCTCCGCCCGCGCCACGAGGTGCTGAACACACCCTACCCCCCCCCGGGACCACGGCCCCACAACATGTGTTTTCCCCGCCGGCGGCCACGGCCAGGCCGCCCGTGCCCCGGCAAACCTGCAAAACCCACGCCCCTGCAAACCTAACCTAGGGAAATCTGTACTAGGCGAGCCACGTGTGTCGCCGGGTGACCCTCACCCGCGCGATCCCTTCGCACTCGGGTTTCCCCCCCCTCAGTCAGAGCGAACCCCGCACCTGACACACGCCCCGATCCCTCTCTTTGGTCTAAAAATACAAATTTGCTGTATGGAAGATCGGGCCCTGGACAGACTGAGAGGCTGTACCCCGGCCTGAGACAGGAACTTCCTTACAAATTAAAACCAAGGGATATAAGGGATATAATCAAGTCTCGAAATATAATCAAAGCATTGGAGATGAATACAAATACAACAAAAATTAAATTAAATAAAAAAAAACCTTAAAACTCCCCATTAAATTCTGAAATTTATGGATGGTAAGAAAACCAAAATATTAAATTAAAAAAAATAGAAAATAAACAAATGTTTAGTTTTAATAATCAATATACGTAATACGTATGTGTAATATATTATAAGTTTAAATAGTTTTTTTGACTAGTGCCAATCTTGTAGCACTGGGATTAATTATGAACAGGTCCTGGTACAGGCCACCATATAAGCCAAACAGTCTATTTGAAGGAGGCCACTTGAGTAAAAGGATACATGGACTTATGAGCAGTTAGACCATATAATCATAGCAAATCATGTCATCGACCCATCGACCCATGTCAAACCCGAATCTGTCAACAGAATTTTACAAACGCTACCTTAAAGGACTTCTAATTAATGCAACTATCTAAGAACCAAAAGAAAGCATGTGAAATAATTTTTTTTCATTTTTCCTGAGTTTTCAAAGTCAACATTTTGGGAAAATATACCGCAAAAAATTTAAATTTTGAATTTTGAAGATTAATAATTTCCAGACGGTAAGCTGAAGCTACAAAGAATTAAAATTAAAATTATGGCTGCATTTATCAGCTTTTTAGAATTTCAAAGCTCAAGAAAACCAAATGTAAGATGCTTAAGCTATAGTAAGTAAGTAAAAAAAGGAGGTACTACTTCTGAAAAAAACATTAAAATAAAATATATGATTTAAAAAATTAAAAAAAAACTCTACTTTGAAAAAAAAAATGCATTCAAAACTTGGAAAGCCCCAAATCTATCAGAAAAAGTCGGTTCGGTTCACAGCGGAAATGTGCTCTTGCTATCTATATTTAAAGCAAGGATTTTCGTAAAATAAACTGATTAAAGAGACTTGCCCAAAAACCATAGAAACTTCCTGGCTTATACTAATTTTTAGTCTGTTTATTTGAAGATGGATTGAAAATGCTGAAGGGCACTTCCTCAAGGAAAAACCATGAAATAACTCCGAAAAGAGTTAGGGATCAGTAGAAGGCCTTTACTTCCATTTGGGGAACACTGTTTATCAAAAGGTAGCTTGTATTTTTGTCAGTGTATTCGCATATGTCCATAACTATATACATATATATTTTATTGGTTTTTCTGAGCGTAAAATTCATTTCCGCTGACTTTCTACGTCGCTCACATGTCACCGGACTAGAACTCGGAGCGGGAACAGCATCAAAAGTAGAACCAGGAGCAGCAGTTGGGGCAGGACCAGAACTAGGAGAAGCAAGAGGACCACGAACAGGTCAAGGAAGTGGAACTCCTTCCGCCTTTCTTTTCCAACCAGAACTTTTATTACAACCACAACACACTCTCTCCCTCTATTTGGGGAGAAATGTTAAGTTCAATATTTCCGTTAAAAGTGCGACATGCGACTCCAAGATGGCTTTCCTTTCCCCTCCTGTTGGGGCGGGGCTGGTCTGGGCGTTCAGGTCGAGTGATTTCCGTTCGCCATTGACACATCTGACAGATGACAAGTTTGTTTTTCTGCTGCAGCGACAATTCTTGGGGTTAAAGTTGGGTTCCGTTTGCAGTTCTTGTTTTGGCCATAACGCTAGAATATTTTTTATTTTGGGAATAAGATTTCACACATCCCTCCCTCTAATGGATATCCATTGTCTGATGCACAGGGAAGTTCCTCCATTAAGAATCTTGACGAAATCTCAACACAAATTGAGGCCACGATTCAGTCATTAGACCTGGGCCAAAGATGGCTAAAACTTGGCCAAGTTTCGGGGCAAGACAATGGGCATGGTATGGCAGGGCATGGCTTGGCATGGCATGTGTGCTGATGGCCAAAAGAAAATGAATTCCAACCGAATGCAGTGACCCGATTCCCTTGTTAATCAGACAAATGACTGAGGAACGGAACGAGACGACCTTAATTTGGTGGCTCTGGCTCTGGGTTGTACACGTTGTACCTTTTGGCCATAAATAATTAGCCATTTTGGCTGTGGCACACTTAACATGGGGACAACATTTGCATGCACCCAAGCAGGGTATAGGATAGGCAGGGGGGGGTGGGTGCCACATAGCATAGCCTACTTAATGGCGCCAAATGCTCGTTAAATGCTCGCCTGGTTTGTGCGGCACACAAATGCGAATTGTTTTAATTGAAATGGAAAACGCGTAAATTTAATTGAAATTCCGTCGCTGTGTGCCGCATTTGTTTTTCTATTTGCATTCAATTTCACTTGGCAACAAACACAGTACACACACACCCAGACACACACACACCAGAAGGAAACACAGCTGCACACACACACAGATACAAATTGCAATGGACACTAAAATGGACACAAAGGCACAGCACAGCGGGTTGTGGGGTCTCTCTCTCTCTCTCTCTCTCCCTATCTCTCTGAGCAAAGTGTTTATTAACTTTGGCTGTTTGATCCACTTTGCGAATGGCAGCAGCAGGACCCCTGCTGCTGCCCCTCCTCCTTTTCCTCCTCCCTCTGTTGCCTCCTGTTTCAAGGATATTTGCCATGTGGTGGCAGCCACACACAAAAAGTGCTGCAAACAGAGGAACGAAGGAGAAGAACGGGCACAAAACGAATGAATGAATGAATGCATGAAACGGCAGACAGCAGGGGGATGGCAGAGAAGGGTTAGGGCTGGGATTAGGGGCAGGAGTACAGGGGTACAGGCAGGAGTACAGTACCCCACAGCACACAGAGAAAGACAGAAAGAGAGAGAGAGAGAGAGGGAGCGGATAATTCAAATGTAATTTACAAAAGCACTCGTTTGATTTGTTACTTGTGCTGTGTGCAACACCAACACCAAGAGCCAGGGAAACCCATCTCTCCAGATATACCACCCCCCACCCACCCACATCTCGAAGCTCTGCATCTGCATTCCGACTGGGCATTAAAAGAGGGGGCAGATGGAAGGTACGGTACAGTAAATTAGTTGGTCCTGACTTTGGGTTAAGAGTTAGGGGCGAAAGAGAAAACCCAAAAACCAATAGAAAAAATAGAGGAAAATCCTGTTTCTTTGGCAGATAAAACTTGGGATACCCTAAGGACAGGTTTTAATAATTTTAGGGCTACAAGAGGTAGGGCCATAGCACCCTTAAGTGTGCAGGAAATTCACTAATCCTTTAATCAGAGATAAAAGCCTTCAGAAGCCAACGAATATTTCAAGATACTCAGGATTAAGAAGATATTTCATAGATTCCTTAAGTAAATTTCCATGAAGTTATCTTTAAGAATAACCAATGTATCCAATCATACATTTCCAGTACTTTCTCTTAGGGTATCAGAGTCCTTCATCGCCATTCTATTTATTTTCCCCCGCCATTGCAATTGCAATTGCACTGCAGAAACAAATACTTTGCCAGAGCAGGGAGTCCGTCTTTGGAGTCCTTCCGCTATTATTTGAATTGAATTATCTAACTAATTGGATCGGGTCGGATCGGGTTGGATTGGGTCGGTGGAGAGGGCGGCGGAGGTGGAGCTTGCGTCTGGCCAACACCAAAAGTCAACTAATTAGGCGCACACAAATTATAACAACATTTATGCCAGATATACGAGTCTATGGGGAGATTATGAATAGCTAAAGGCAGAGGCAGAGGCTGAGACACGCTCCCCTTTAATTGCCGTCAGATTAAATTAATGCAGAGACAAATGTAGATAGTATATCAATCGAGGGCTTAACTAGTTTTAGTTTTGGGGCATTGGTATTCATGTTTTGGCACCACGGCTGGCCAAGTCTTCTGGCCAAGCAACACGTACAACAAATTAACTTAATTCCTTGAACGGGGAGTGCTGCCCAAATGGGAGAAATGGCAGCAAAATGGAAAGTGAACCTAAATAGATAAGGCTCTTTAGTACCGTAAAATACATCTAATAAGAGCCTCAAATAATCGAATAAAAAATGTTTTGCGGGACAAACTTTTACCATCGACACGGCACTGAATAATTAAGAAACAATTCTCCGCCGAGAGGGACGAGAGATGCGATTTGTTACTATATAAGAGAGGCATTGCCGATGCGGAGTGCTGGAGGCTTGAGCTATATATATGTGAAGTTCCTCTGCCGAAGAACTACCCTTCAATCATTTCCATTTCGAATTGGTACGTGCACAATATTCCACAGTAAATTTATCTATATAATATCTATATAATCTAAGGAAATATTTTCTATTTTATAATTTATAATTGGAAGGAATTATTCTTCTTCCATATATAAGAGATATATATTCACTCCGTCGAGACGTTTTTATATTGTTTTTTATTTGGGCTATCTGAGATCGGTGCGAAATTGAATGCACATAATGTATAATGATCAAGAAAGACTTCAATAAGAAAATGTCTCACTTTAATCGAAATAATCAAATATCCTTAACAGATTGTTCAATAATTTGTAGCTGTGTTTCATCGCAATTTCCAAGCTATGACCGTTATCAAGAATGTTGTACTAGAATTTGTATTGCAATTTCCGATTTGATAACAAGCTTTTGTCTATTGGCCTATAAAAGATTCAACCTTAGAGAAGAATGGGTTAGTCTTGCCAAAATGTTTCTGCGATACACTGGAGTCTTCGCCTTCGCCTGCTTGGGTCTGCTTTCCCTATCGGTGGCATATAAAATAACACCGAATGTGGTAGATGGTGAGAACATGAGGGAGGTCATTCGCCAGCCTTCATCTAATTTTGTGGTGTCTTTAGGTATTCCTGGATCCCTGAACATTACCACAGCGCCATTTGTTAAAATCGGCCATGGCTACTATTACATTGAGAGCAACCTAGAAAAGAATTGGTTTGAAGCCTATGAATCGTGTAGAAAAATAAATGCCGACTTGGTTGCATTCGAAACCATGGAAGAATGGGACTTGATCAATTAATGTCTCTTTCAAAAGAAAATCGATAATATGTACTGGACCGGAGGCAATGACTTGGCGAATGTGGGTAGACATAATTGGTTCTCAACGGGAGAACCCGTGGCACTGAACATCTGGTATCCGGGAGAACCAAATAATTATAAAGGAAGTGAGCACTGTGACGAATTGGGACATGGACGGACCATTCAAACATTGAATGATAGAAATTGCGCAACAAAGAACCGTTATATTTGCGAGGCACCTCAGCCTAAAACAGCCTCGTTTATAGTGTGGTAATTGTAATTAAGAAAAAATTAATTAATTATAGAAAGTCAAACCTAAAAGCGTCTAGGAAGGTCTTCGTAAATGCAATCGAAAATTTCCTGAAAAGTGTTCTTAATTGTTTGATGCTTCAAATAATTACACTAGTCAACACAACATTACCGCTGTGGCCAAAAATGAATTTTTATGATAGATTTGGGACTTAAACATTTTTAAGCAATTATGGTTTTTTCGAGGTAGTGCTTCTTATTTTCACTGAACTTACGCATCTTACATCTGGCTGTATTGAACTTTGCAATTCTAAAAGGCAATACTTTGTAGCTGCAGCTTACCGTCTGGAAATTATTAAGCCTTCAAATTCAAATTTGATCATTTTTTTGCGGTGTTTTTCTCGGAAGTTTTGACTTTAAGAACTCAGGAAAAGCCGAAAAAAAATATTTCTTGAGCTATATTTTTGGTTTTGGATGGGTACATTAATTAGGAGTCGTTTAACGTATTGTTTTTAGAAATCGATGGATAAACGGCTAAAGTGCAGCCGTTTGACCAAACCTTCGTATGCCGAATCTATTTGCTGCTCACTTACCCTGAATCCTGCTAGCCTAGAGTTTCGAGCGGTAATCTATTTTTGAATCCAAAAGAATCTAGTTCCAGAAGTGTTTTCTTTTTTCGGCATTATCTCTGAGCGGAAATCCATGAGTTTCGGTTCCGTTCCGGTTCCACAGAGCAAATGAGTTTCGGTTCTCTCAGCTTTTGTCAGCCATCACAAGGCGCTAAATTTGAAAAGGAAAATGGGGATAATTCAATGGCAGTCAGTACATAGTATATTTGCTGGTGTTTGATGGTTATTTGAGTTCCCCAAAGCCCTTTTATATTCCTCTAAAGCTGTTCGAAGGATATTCTTTTAAACTGTAAAAATGGGGGGGGGGGGGGGGTGTACTGCCTTCAAGCGACAAATGGGTATTGAGGAATTGGGGAGTTTCCCGGCTAAGATCCTATCCCATTGCTAGTAGCATTTGAATCACGTAGCCATAAAGGTTATAGTTATGGCCAGGAGTCGCTCCGCTCCACTCCGCTCCACTCCACTCTCTCTCTCCGTGTGACACAATTACGAATTCCGCAGCAAGTGTTTGGCATGCATTTGAAATACTTTTGCCCAGTGCCAGTGCCTCCCCCCACCCTTGGCAAGTGGGAAATTCTTATTGAATTGCATGTGGCATGCCACACGAGACTGTGGCTGGGTCTGGGACTCCTCTCCGACCCGTGCCATCCATGCGGGAGGGGGCAATGTGCAGTATGCTGAGAATGCTGCTCCCGATTCCTGTTAGTTTTAATGCTGCCGCTGACAGTTTTTCCTTTTGCCCGCCCTTCCATTACTTGACTTTACTTCTGTTTGGCCGGCCCCGCCAACCCGCCAACCCGACAACCTGTCCAGGAAAATGCCGCCAGCATTTTTCCAATTTCCGCATTCAAGGAAAGGCAAAGGCCCAAAGACATTTTCACATTCCTTTGCTTTGCTCGGCAGCGGCCACAAGTGTTTCCAGATATTCAAAGGTTATTCGGAAAGTCTTTGAGAAAAGTGTGGGGGGAAAATAAATAGGAATTTATGGGAAATTAGCTATACCGTTGGAACCTCTAATGTGTTCATATTTTATCAATTAAAGAGTTTTTTTTTGTGATTTTGGGTTGCAACAAACTAAAGAAATCTTGGACCTCGTAGTAGTGGCTTTATGTCCAACATCTTATTTATTATTTCAATCCGATATTCCTGGCACATTTACCATCCTGCAACTGTCTCATTGAGGTTGATTTCGCCATGCTCCATTGGCCCCTAAGGATGGGCTTTCCCTCTCTTTCTTTCTCTCTCTCTCTTTCTCTCGTTTTGCTCTAGTTGATGATGACGATGATGGCGATGATGTGGCCAAAACACGTCGCCCCAAAGCTGGTCAAGTCTTTCACCACATTTCTGCTGCTCTTGGTTTCGTCTTGGATGGGTTTTTGCTTCTTTTTGCAGTTCGAAAAACAGAAAAAAAAGGAAAAACCGGAGCGGAGCGGAGAGAGAGAAGACAAAAATTGTAACTGGGCAAATTTGAAGTCAAAACTTTGGCGCTCACCGCAGCATGCAAGTCACATACAGCAGTAGCAGGAGCGGGGCAGCAGGAGCGGGGCAGCAGCAGCGGGGCAGCCATAGGAGGCACCAAGTACAGCTATAGCTAGTATAGGAGTCGGATCGGGTGTTGTCGGAGATGGAGATGGAGCGATGATGTCGACGCAGCAGCAGCAGCAGCAGCCTCTGGCCGCCATGACTAAGCGGACTCTTCCTGTCTGTGTGTGTGTGTGTGTGTGTCTAAGAAGTCGGAACCAACTGGATCTTTCGACAGATATCAATGCCAATTTGAGCATACAATTGCTGTGCCGTCTGCGCCTGATGGAGCAGCGGACAAGGAATCCCATTTGATGTTAGAAAGTGGCCTCGATTGCATCAAAACATTAGGACTTGCGCCGGATTCTGTTTCTACTTCACCCGCATTATTGATTTCGGCCCGTCAAACATCGTGGAGTTCCTGCAAACGACTCGTTCCAGCAAATGCTCATTCGCGAGGGGCTCTTCCGTGCGAGCTGAACGAGTTCCCTCTATTTGCTGTTGGACCTACATCTGGACTTCGCACTGGACACAGAACTCTGCTGGCCCCAACACCATCCCAATATTGGCCTATTGGGGGGAGGGCAGACAATTCTAATCATCTACCTTAATTTCAGAAACTCCTGCTGATTTGGGCACATCACTGCCAGTGCTTGGTTTGAACGCCCCATTACTCTTCGCCTCTTCTTCTTCTGTCGCTGATCATCACATGACATGGCTCAACTTCAAGCGATTACGCGTCGGCCAAAGCGTTGCCAACTTGCAGCGAATTTTGAGGTTTCGATGGAAGGAAGAGTGACTGCTGAACCCTGTATCTTCTGTTAAAAGTCCGGCTTTTAACGGGGGGAGTATGTTGGGTTCCGCAGCCTGATAGAGCCCAGGAATTTGTAAAACCTAGCCAGTGGTGCAGCAGTAGAGTAAATTTCTATAATTGTTGTTTGTTATTTGTACTGCCCACTGTACAGCATTGTCATACATACATATATATGCTCCCGCACTCTCTCGTCTTTCTTTCTTTCTTTCTTTCGTCTTCGCTATCCCTCTCTCGATCATCTCGCTCTCGCTTGCATTAGGGCACGGGCAATTCGGCCTGTCTGCCCTTCATCAGTCTGGATATCGTCGCGCTCGTTTTAGGGCACGGGCAATTCGGCCCGCCTGCCCTTGACCTGCTTACATCAATCGCTCCTCCTCAACCGACACTGTCTCGAACAGACCCCTCGCGTCTTCGTTATGACCCCGTCTTGAGTCGAGCTAAACTAACCACCAGACTCGTCGTGCTTTCGTCGTATATGTATCGCTATTGTAATAAACCAAACATTTCATCCCTGACAATAAACTTCATATATAAAAATCAATCAATCGAGTTTAATACGCTGCTGAAAAAGCTCTGTAGCTCAACAATAGGAATAATTTACGATATATTTCCCTGTAACTTTCGATAGTTTTGAATCGATATCTGTAATTAAGGTATTTTACAAAATACCGTGTCACTGCTCTGCCCAACTACATGTAAAATGTAAAATTTTGGTAAGGCGTCACTTTATTTGTAAGATATGCATATGTAATTGTATAAACAAATAAAACAAAAAGCTCTGCACTTGACTCCAACCCCCCCCCCCCCCCCACGAGGGCCTGCTTTACAAGATAAAACAGGTTGTACCAGATGAGATGTATCGGTTGCTTTTGAGCTACCTTACTAAGCGAACTTTCGCCGTCTCCTGTTGTAATTCTGTCTCTGGGATGAAGAACGTAGACGCTGGAGTCCCACAGGGCAGTGTGCTGGGCCCAGTACTTTACAATCTCTACACTGCTGACATGCCAAAGCCTTTAAGCCAGTACAGTATGATGGCCACTTATGCAGACGATGTAGTATATCTGACGGCGAGTATTAATCCAAGCATCTGTATCAGCATGATGGAGACGATCCTGGATAAGGCAGCAGATTGGGCTAAAAAATGGGGAATTACCATTAACCTGGAGAAAACGTCACATGTAATGCACTCACTCGCACGTACGCAGGAGCATCCCTCGCCAAGGCTGACCAATTGTGTGCTTTCCAACAAGGCTGTGCATCCGTATCTGGGGGTTCTAATGGACAGAAAACTAAACTTCAACGCACACATCCAGAGAACCCTGTCAAGGACAATAGCGAGGGTCAACAAATTAGAATGGCTCATTGGAAGGAGGAGCAAACTTACAGTCCATGCAAAGCTGATTCTATACAGGCAGCTGGTGGCCCCAATATGGCAGTACGCCCTCCCAATTTGGGGGTCCCTGAGCAGCAAAACACAGCTCAGCAAGATCCAGGTTGTCCAAAATAATGCTCTGAGGGCAATTGTTGATGCGCCTCGGTATGTGCGCAACAGTTCGATCCATAAAGACCTGCAAATACCGACAGTTGAGGAAACGTTTAACAGATGTACAGGCGCCTTCTACCAAAGACTCACTCACCACAGCAACCATCTGGCCAGGATGCTCGTCATAGATCCCTGCATCCTTCATCGGTTGCATAAACCGCGATACCAGGCAGCAATTGAGCAGCACTTGCCCAGGATGACATTGGTACAGCAGGACCCAGGTGCATCATCTTCTTCAGGAGGAGGGCCTGCAGCAACGCGGCGCCTTGACGAACAGCAACGGCAGGAACGGCAAGACGCGAGAGCATGCGACGGAATCCCTTCACAACTACTAGCAGCAGCGCACCACCGGCGCCTGGAACGAATAATTAATTTCTTTTGCTTAATCTTCCACAGAATGCTGGCTATGTGTACTCACCTGTGACCAAACTAGAACGCATCTACTCAAGCCAGGTCAAGCGACAAGCGACGGCTAATACTCCCTATTGGGCTGCATGCTGGCCGTGCTGTTCTGCCAATTTCTCAAATTGGCGTGAGCAGTGTCTTTCTGGTAATCTGCGGCTCGCCGGTGGAGTCCAATCCCTGCGCGCAGCAGCTCTGGTGGTGGCGCATCCTTCAGAAAGCATCAAGGCATCAGGACCTGCAAAGAAAAACAAAAGAAAACATTAAAGTAACAAAACACAAAGCTAATAGGGCAGTAAATTGCAACGTGTATAGACAGTATTTTTTATAGTATCGATAAATTCAGTATAAGGTATTTTAATACCACGCAAATGTATCTGCCAGGGTTGGATTTGTAATCTAAATCAGTTCCAGAGACGCTGGCAGAGGGAACAGCCATTTCTAATGAAAAACCAACCACCTCTGCAGCGGCTCGGGCAGCGATGGCGGCTACACAGGCGGCTGCAATCACATCGGGATGCAGCCCAAATATAAATCACTACCAACATCACTTCAACCAGCAACAGCAACAGCAACACCACCTCAGCTACAACAGCAATGGCAATAATAATTATGGCAAAAATAAGACGACTCACCGACGCATCAGCCATGACAGTGATGAGGCCAGCAATAATTACAACTACAGCAGTAGCGGCGGCGCTGAAGATGAAATCACCAAGAGACGACGGCAAGGGACCCTGAGAGGACAGCAGCAGCAGCAACAGGCAATTAAATCAACTAAATTCAATGACAATGCCTTAACAATTAAACATGACCATGCTAATGCCCCTTCCCCTGCCCCTCCTCAAGATAAATACATTGACAATTTCAGCGCCAATAACACCAATGCACCAGCCCCTGCCACAGCCATTGACACAGAAAAAATCCCGCCATCTGACAATACCCCCCCACACATCCTATGGGCCGCAATGGCGTCAGGATACAGGCGAACGATATGGCCACCCGGGATGCTATTATGAGACTGTTGAGCGGAAACGAGGCTGATTCTGTGACGGCTACAATGGGACATTACACCCACCAGATGCTGCAACTGTAAGGGCAATCACGTCAGTTCGCACAAGGGTTGCCCAGAATTCAAAAAGGCCAGAGGCCGGCTACTGGCACATAAATTCCTGCAACAGAAGCAGCAAAAACAACAGCAACAACAACAGCAACAGCAACAACAGCAGCACCAAAGGGGGGGACAATACCCAGGCAGGCAGCAACAACACTATAAACAGTATCTGCAGCAGCAGCAGCAGCAACTACGCCAGCCAATAAATACTGCCCCACTACAGCAACGGCAACAGCAACAACAAATACGCCATATGCAGCAACCAGTAGGCCAACGGAAGCGTTTCCGCTTCCGAAAGAAGCGTTTCCGACCCCATAAAGTATATATATTCTTGATCAGCATCAATAGCCAAGTCGATATAGCTATGTCTGTCTGTCCGTCCGTCTATCCGTCTGTCCGTCCGTCCGTCCGTCCTCATTAGCGCCTATAGCTCAGAGACTATAAAAGCTAGAGGAACACAATTTTGTATCCAGACTCCTGTCCTATCACACTGTTACAAGTGTATTTCAAAATTTTGCACCGCTTCCCTCCGCGAGATACGAGAAAACTAAAAACGCATAATCGTAGAGAATTACATTTCGAAATGCATCGTTCTCTCTCGCTCTCTCTCACACACAGGGGTAAGCGCTATGCCTGATCGAATTTTTTGACGCCTAGTTCTCAGAGACTATAAGAGCTAGATCAACCAAACTTTCTATTCAAGCTCCTGTGATATCAATCCGAGACGAGTTTGTTTCAAAATTTGGCCACGCCCCCTTCCGCCCCCACAAAAGATGAAAATCTACAATTTTGAAGATACGGGAAAACCAAAAACGCAGAATCATAGAAAATGACCATATCTATCAGAATGTTGAATCTGGATCAGATCGGATCATTAGTATAGCCAGAAGAAACAAATGAAATTTCATTGGCCTTTCAAGCGCAGACTCATTCCCTCTCTCTCTCGCACACAGCCGTGTATGTATATGTAGGAAGTAGATTTAGACATGTAGAAAAGATAGATGTAAAAAACGTATGTAGCAAAAATGGAAGCATCTAATAGATAAAAATCTCCAAAAATGTTCGACTTCATTTTTTTTCTTTTTTGGCTAAAATTATATTTGTCCCTTTTGCGAATATTTAATAAATTAAAACAAGCTCACATACACATATACTGACTGAGTACTGGGTATAAAGTAGAGCCGCGGCCGTAGACGCGGCTCACAACCTTCCCTCTCGTTAAGAATCTATCTGAAAGCACTGCGATGGACGCAAAAGAATCAACCAATGAAATTCTACAAGAAGTGGGTAAACATCATCCAATCCACTGACGATTGGGATGATTGATGGGGGGAATCATTCTTGCAGTACGGCAAAGGCTCGGGTCCCAACTCCAAAGATATGTGTGACGAACAGCGTATCTGGCTAAAGCAGAAATCTGATACGGCCATGTGTACGTGGCCACGACCAAATAACGTTAGACGATCGCAAGGCCTTGTCTCAGTCAGATAGTCGATTATGAATAGTCTTTCACAATCTCTTCCATGGACTATACTTGTATATATTTAGATTGCAGGCTGTTTGATTCACGAAATTCGCGATTTACATCTTTCTAGCTTAAGGATTAGACATGGAAAAGTGGACGGAATGTGCTTCGATACAAAAAGTTATTCTTGGCTTAACAAATAATAAAAAGAGCAGTGAGGAAAGGCACTATTGGTTGCTGTCTTTTTTGTCGTTTGTGGATATCCCTTAAATATCCTCCTCCTATCTGCGCACAATTCTTGCTGCCGCGCCCATCAGCAGGAATCCTAGCAAAAGTTGCAGAGATCCGTGCACTTGTAGAAGGCTAGAGCCATTGCAGCTGTCGTTTGAGCAATAGCATTCCTCCCAGTACACGCCGTTCTCATAGACGCGCCAATTGCAGACGCCCGTCACGCCCGTATCCGAGACGGAGGCACAGCGACGAATAACCTGACGCCAGCGGCCGTCCCCTGGAGAGAGAAAAACAACCATTAATAGAATAGATGGTGGATGAACCTAAAGTAACAATGTGGGATGCTAACAGATGAATCCCCTGGGTCCCTGATGGACCACCTTCATGCAGAAGGACCCGGGCATGTGGCTCTCATCGCTGTTGCACTCGATGGCAATGTGTTCGGTGCGATTGAACTTTTTGTAGGCGCCGCAGCTGTCGTGACCCTTGCGGTCTTGGTCCGAGGAGTACTAGTAGCAGCCTATGGCCCAGCTGCCTGCAAACAAAAAGCAATAATTAATATCAATTACCAAACAAAACACTTGTCCAAGCCACACCCTAAGCGGAGATTATGGACTTGGCGATTTGTTTTTTCATAACCACCTACCGCAGACCGCCAGCGAGAGCAATATGAACGCGCAACGTGTTATTCTGGACATGTTTGAGCTTCGAATACTTTGTGCGCCTCAATTAACTTGGCTAAAATGGTGGTTAAACTAAAAATTCAAAACAAATTGAAATCAAGATTGTTCTACTACATCGATATGGGCGATGTTTGGAGCAGCAGCCGTCAGTAGTTCTTAAGAGAATCAATTGTCTATCTTTAATGTTCTCGGTGCATACGCACACACACATTCAGGTAGATCTCTCGTACTGCTTATATGGCAGTGCGTCGAAGAACCCATCCCCACTCTGTTATAGTCGTCGTCGAACCCAGCATCGCGTAACACACACCTCGTCATAACGGCCCTATTTTCGTTTATAATCACACCTTCAAAACACCTTTCGGTCGTCGCTTATGATCTCTGTGCCGGTGCAGTGCATATGCAAGTTAACCAGCCCACTACCCAAGCCTTCTTACCCGATTTATAAACAACTTCTAGTTGGGAACTTCTTACACAGTTCTTCCATTAGGTTCCATTAGGTTCCATTAGGTCCCCAATTCCTAATGAACTCTTCCACTCCAATAAGACGTCATATCACTTCACACTTTTCATTAAGTTCCAATTGCGCCGTTGGCCGCCCGATATTTGTTTGGTTTATTCAAATTTCACAATTGAGACCAAATTCTCATCATCCTATTCTCCGACTCTCTTGAGCCAATCTCTTAAGCAGATCTTGCTTCTCTTAATCCGAGGTTTGTTTATTAGGAGCCGAATCTTGGTCGCCAGTCCGTTTTTGAAATCGAATAAGAACAGTTGTGTAATAATAGAGCAGTGAGTTTAGACACTAAGAGTGAACTGTAACATAGTGAATAATAAATAAAAAAAAATATATTTTTGTAAACTATTCACCAAGGAAATATTTAATTGGCGCCCAACGTGGGGCCGCATTTTAGTGTTCCGAAAAAAAGTCTTTAAAACAAATAACATACAGTTCTAAAGTAAAAAATGAACTTGTGCGGCAACAACAAAAAAAACCCTTTAACCGAAAGGGAGAGTTCGCGTTAAAACAACCTTGAAGAGGAAATTAATTAATGGAATAATCCTCTTAGATTACAGCACTCATAAAATTCGTGATTATAAAAAACTATTCACACTGCTCTAAAATCAAAATCATCAAAATCAAAAGAATTTAAAAAAAAAACCCAAAAACAGATCATCATAAAAATCTAAATCAAAAACAAACGAAAAACTTCGAGGAAGGATGACCCCAAACCATACAATTAAGAAGAAGAAAAACTAGACGAACCATAAAGAGGAAAAATCTAGAAGGACGACCCAAATTAGGATCATCAAGCCAAAAGGAAGAATAGAAGACAACTCGTGAGCGATACTAATTTTTAAGAATAAAATAAGAAATAGAAATAACCAAAGTGGAGGAATTAATAAACGACTTTAAAAAAATCCTCACCATGACACCACCTTCACCAACAGCGGCTTCTAGCAGCCAGGCAAACAGCTTCAACATTGAAGGTAAGCGATTTGATTAAACATATCGTTAATACTGAGTTGAATCCTTTGAAAGATGAGATCGTGAGTTTAAAATCACAGTTAAATCATAACATAAAAAAGGTTGAAGATTATCAGGTAGAAGAAATTGATCCAAATATTAAATGTGAAACCTCTTATGAAATCATCAAATCGGTCAGGGAATATAAAGGAGAGGAAGACCAGTACGTCAGTTGGAGGGAATCAGCAGAAATAGCCATGGGGCAATATAAAAAAGGTAGCGATAGATTCTTCTCAGCATTATCAATCCTCAGAAACAAGATAACAGGTATGGCAAATGATGCCTTAACTCATAACGGCACAGTATTAAACTTCGATGCCATAATGGCAAGATTGGACTTCGTCTTCAGCGACAAACGTCCCATTCATATAATAGAATAAGACTTAAGTGTTTTAAGTCAAGGGAAGTTATCCATAATGGACTATGCAAAATTTGCAAGCAATTTCATAACAACACAACAGAAAAACTATGAGACAAACTTATTTGGGCAACAATACTCAAATATTAAACACAGACAAAACAGCAATAATAAATATGATAATAATCAAAGGAATGCCAATAACTTAAGGTTTCACCAATCCGATCATAACAACAAAAATAATTATAACAATTTTAACCAGAATAGAAATAATACTTGGAACCAGGGCAGATTTAATAATTCCCAACAAAATAATCAAAGTCAGTGGTATTCGTATAGACCTCAACAGAATAAACCAGAACCAATGGAGGTAGACGAATCTATACAGGTTCAGAATAGGCCTAGGTACAACAACTATCAGGGCCATAATAATTATAACAATAACAATTATAATCAAAATAAATGGTTTCAAAATAAAAAGCCAGAGGCGCAGAACAATCAGCAATTTCATCCACAAAATAAAAGGGAAGCATCAGGTACTGTTAACCAACCGGTTAACAAAACAATGAGATTGAATAATATCGAAGAAGATCATTTTTTAGGAAAGACTCCGGAGTAGGATTACCCTACATTATCCGGACTGATAGAAAGATAAATAAAAAACTTAAAATATTAATTGACACCGGGGCAACCTCCTGGTACATCAGAGCACTAATATATGGAAATAAAAACGAACTTCCCATATATAAGAAAGTGGCCACAGTAACTGGTTACTCTATAATAAAATATTACCACATGGTAACAATATTCGATACGCGTTATACATTTTATGAAATAGATGGGTTAAATTCAGATTTACTTATTGGTTACAACCTATTGAAAAAAATTGGAGCTGTAATTGACACAGAAAAAGAGGTAATAAGATATGGGGGCAAGGAAGAGAAATTAATTTATGATTATGACAGCTCTTTAGTTGGTTTAAATAAATCATAATCTTTATCTGGAGGAAAAAATATCCTTCCATTAAAGGAATATATAATAAAAAAATACTTTGATGAAAAGGCCAAAGTCAGATCTGAGTCTGAAGAGGCAAATCAAAGTTATACAAGTTTGGGATTTAAAAATCCTGAACACGCCGTCGTTGAATTATCCGACAAACAAGAATTAAATAAAATGAAAAGTTTGGGATTCAAAAATCCTGAAAACGCCGTCGTTGAATTATCCGACAAATATGTATTAAACAATGTGAATGAGTCAACTTCAAATCAAAGAAAAGATTTGGAGGACGAAATATTAAACATTATTAACAAAGAGCACTCAAAAATAAACATGCAAATTCCTTTTAGGACAGATGTTCGCTGTGAAATAAACACAGAAAACGATAGGGCTATCTATAGCAAACAGTATCCCTATGCTATGTCCGCTTCAGATTTTGTGAACTCTGAAGTTAGTCGCATGCTAAAAGACGAAATAATAAGGCCAAGTAAAAGCCCTTATAATTCTCCTGTGTTAGTAGTACCAAAAAAAGGTTCAAAACTTAGGTTAGTAATAGACTATAAAAAACTAAATGAGAATACCATTCCAGATAGATACCCAATGCAAGATCCCTCAGTAATATTGTCAAACCTTGGAAAAGCTAAATACTTTTCCACAATAGATTTGGAATCTGGATATTACCAGATTCTCATGAAAGAATCAGACATCATAAAAACCGCCTTTTCAATGAATAACGGAAAATATGAATTCCAGAGAACGCCATTTGGACTAACAAACGCACCCAGAATATTCCAACGGGCAATGGACGACATATTAAGAGAACAAGTCGGTAAAACATGTCATGTATATATGGATGACATTATTATATTCTCAAAAACAATTGAACAACACCATAAAGACCTAATTGTCATAATTAATATATTGCTGAACGCAAACATGAAAATTTCGATTGAAAAATCAAAGTTCTTCAAATTAGATACAACCTTTCTTGGTTACGTTGTATCACACAATGTAATAAAAACAGATCCCGAAAAAATTGACACAATGGTAAAATATCCAATACCAAAAAATATTCGAGATCTTAGAAGCTTCCTAGGCCTTACAGGCTATTACAGAAAATTTGTACAAAACTACGCAAAAATTCCGAAACCTCTTACAAAGTATTTAGAAGGTCAAAACGGAAAAGTATCCAAAAAAATGTCCCGATTCAGCTGTAAGAGCTTTCAACGAGCTCAAAGATAATTTAATTGCTCAAATCGAGTTAGTACAACCAGATTATAATAAAAAATTCACTTTAACGACCGACGCTTCTGACATTGCGATTGGTGCAGTCCTATCCCAGGAAGGAAAACCAATTAAATTTATTTCCAAAACTCTAACCAAAACAGAGCAAATATATGCAACTAATAAGAAAGAACTTTTGGCCATAGTTTGGGCATTCAAAAAGTTGCGTAATTATTTATATGGTGTTAACAACATCGAGATATACACAGACCATCAACCACTTTCTTTCGCAATTACTCAAAAGAATCCAAATATAGAAATGAAAAGGTGGTATTCATTCATTGAAAGTTATTCACCCAAAATAATATATAAGCCAGGGGCAACAAATGTAGTCGCAGACGCATTATCAAGAATACAGATTAATAACTTAACTGACAGTAACGAATCGGTCTCAGATCAAAGCACTCAGCATTCAGCAGAGAGTAGTTTTGAGAATATTATACAAGAAACCCGAAAACCCTTAAACCAGTTTAAGCAACAATTGCTAATAGCAACGGGGAGGTATACAATACATGAGTCGATTAACATATTTGGAAATACAAGACATATAATAGAATATGATACTACGGAAAATTTGGTATCAATCTTAAGAGAATACATTCCTCCTAATATAGCAATAGGATTACACTGTACATTAGAGGACTTATATAGAATTCAAATTCCTCTTATGAATAATTTCACTAATAAGTTCTTGTATACAAGAAGATTTGTTCAGGATGTAGAAAATCCTGGAGATAGAGCGGTAATAATCGAAGAAACTCATTGTAGAGCACATAGGGGATTAGACGAAAACTATAAACAAATAAACCGATTATATTATTGGCCGAATTTATATAAAAAACTCAAGGAATACGTTAAGAACTGTACAATTTGCAACCAAAATAAATATAATAGACAACCAGTACAAATACCTATCAAACAGGCTCCTATCCCAAATAAGGAAAGAGAAAATTTACATATGGCTATATATTATGCACAGAATTTAATATTTATAACTTGTATAGATTCTTATTCAAAATATTTAGTTGTAAAACAGATTTCGAACAAGCTCAACATCGAAAGTAAGATTGCAGAAATTCTGCAACACTTTCCATTAGCTAAAACTCTGATGATAGATAATGAACCAAGTTTTACTTCCTCCCAGTTTAAATCTTTTGCACAAAGATGTGGGATTAATTTATATTATGCAGATCCTCGACATAGTACGTCAAATGGACAAATAGAAAGGGCACATTCTACACTTACAGAAATTGCTCGTTGCATAAAAGATCAACTTAATTTGGTTGATTATTCAGAAATTATAATTAGAGCAGCTCAAAAGTATAACTTGACAATCCATTCAACTACTAATCAAAGACCGTTTGACATTCTGTATAACAAAATCAAGCATGAAAATATTCACAAAATATTAAAATGTTACAGGTTCATAATAAAGATAGGAAGGAAAACGACTATCACGTAGGTGAGGTCATTTATAAAAAAAAAATATGGAGGAATAAACTAAAGGCCAGATATAAAAGACAAGTAGTTAAAGAAAACTTACCTAATAAAATTATTATAAATAATAGAAACCGTTTGATTCTTAAATTACAGAAAATGAATTTAACAATATTCGTATTATTGATGGTAACATCAATCAAATCAGGAATAATGGATTATTCAAATCACGATTTTTTTACTTACAAGGATACAAAAGATGTGTTTACTTATGAATCATATGCCGACTTATTCCATATAACTAATTTAAGTTATTATAAAGAAATAATCAATTTGGAAACAGCACACATTCAGAATAATAACCAGAATTTACTTTGGGAAATGACATACGATTTGAATATTATCAGAACTCTTATCTCACAAATAATACCCAATAGAATTAAACGAGGTATTAACGAAATAGGCACAGTTTGGAAATGGATAGCAGGGACCCCTGATCATGATGATATCATAACAGTGCAGAATAAAATTGATGATTTAATCCAGAATAATAATAATTAATTTGTCATAAATTCTAAATTATTCAAAGAAATACAAACTCTTTCTGAAAATTTTAAAACAGCCTTTAGAAATCAAGAAATGCCACTACGAAAACACCGTCTTCGTTTGCTCACTTACGATCTTATGAATTTGATGGATACAATTACATTAGCTAAAATTTATGTATTCAATACAAAAGTTTTAAACGAAGAATCAGGATTTAATTGTCATATACATAAAATACCCAGTAATAACTAACCGTTGTGAAGTATACAATTCCAGATCCATTTCACATAAGGATGGAAAATGAGTAATTGATAATCAGGTTGCTAAATGTAATAATAAGTATTATGTAATGTCAAACTTTAAATCCGAACTTTAATTAATTATAATTATTTGAGACCAAATTCTCATCATCCTATTCTCCGACTCTCTTGAGACAATCTCTTAAGCAGATCTTGCTTCTCTTAATCCGAGGTTTGTTTATTAGGAGCCGACCCTTGGTCGCCAGTCCGTTTTTGAAATCGAATAAGAACAGTTGTGTAATAATAGAGCACTGAGTTTAGACACTAAGAGTGAACTGTAACATAGTGAATAATAAATAAAAAAATATATTTTTTTAAACTATTCACCAAGGAAATATTTAATTTGCACACACATACATTTTGTCGCCGTCGCTTTTTTACATTTCGGTGCATCTCTCTGCCTGAATTCGCCACATTTCAGATTAATAACGTTCGCATCGTTAAATCTGCGCAACCGGCTTGGAAAAAGTTTAGCGGAAAAAACATTAAAAGCTAAACGCAGCTAAAAATGAGTGTCGACAATATAAATATCGGCTCCGCCTCGGATGACACACCCTCGAGTGGCTCTCCCATTGCTGAAGTGTTGGCTAGTGCTGATCCAGCTACTAGCCGGATTGAATTCTTGAGCCTCAAGATAAAGACCATCTTCGACCGACTTCAGGGGCTCGTAGCCCAATTGGACAACAAAAAGCTACGCAGTTTGGAATAATACAACCTGAAACTACTTCTGGAGCTGGTGGACAAATTGGAATCGAACTTCTAGTTGGACACCATCAGTTCGTTGGAGATGACCGAGATACACATCAGAGCGATACTTGGGTTGAAGCATGGCGACTCATTGGTTGGCAAGTTGCGGGCGTTTCTGGACGCTGCTACCTCACATCTTCGCGCGTTGCATGCGCCAAGAAACACCACACCCCTTTTGTATTTCGTTCGTCGAGCAGAAACCGTCCAACCCGCTTCGCTAAGTGAAGCCTCACCACCACAACCTATTCAGATCACCATTGTCACCCTCATTGTCGCTTTCCTTGCAACAACCTCTCTTATCCAAAAGTGCGCCTGATGCTGTGTTATCAGCCATTGTCGTCGTTCTCGTCAAAACCAGCGCGGGAACTTTCGTGCCATGTCGCGCACTACTCGTCTAGCTAATCAGCTACAACGTCGCATAAACAAATTGCTCACCGCAGTCTCTGGCATAGGAGATGCTAGTTTCTCAACTGAAGGTGTCTCGGTGAATCTCGTTCTGAAATCGAGGATTTCAGAGTTCACCACTAGCATCATTCCCGTTTGTGCCCAGACGATCACGGATCATCAACCTCGCTCGTCAATTAGCACAGCTAATTGGTCCATACCGTCGCACATTCGGCTTGCTTACCAATCGTTTTACTAGCCGCAGCGGATTGATCTGCTCATATGAGCTTGACCTTTCTTCGAGCTGCTGTGTGTGAGACAAATGGCGCCTGGACTAACTCCGCTGCAGAAAACACAAATCAGATGAGTCTGTAGTGGCGGGCATTCGGCCCCCACTCTCTCGTCGCTCATCGCATCCCAATCTTTGGATGACGCCAATCACAGCACTCGGCTTGATGAATTGGTTCATCGATTTTGGGAAGTGTTCAATTCGGATGGAATCTATATAGTGGCGGGCACTCGGCCCCCACTCTCTCGACGTTTATCGAAACCCAATCTTCGCACCAATCACAGCACTCGGCTCGATGACTTGGTTCGTCAAGTTTGGGAAGTGGTCAAATCAAACAGAATCACCCATCGTATTCAGCCTGCATCGTTTTAGCTATTCGCGCTAAACATCAGCTAGCCATATGTTTTCCCTAGATCCATAGCGGTTGGAAACCATTCTACAGGATTTCTACGTGGACAACATGAGTCATGATGCGCCTCGTTGGCTACGTTCAGAAGTTCATCAGTAGGATGAAGTCACCTGATATCTCATCTAAGGCCCATCGCAAAGAATCACATCTGTTAAGACACATTGTTCAACAGGCCCACCTGTATCCTGAGTACTTTGTTCGGCGCAAAGGAAGCTGCGTGGAGTCCCCCAGCAGTATCACATCGCTCGTACCCTGCATAAATGACCTTGGATTAATTCGTGTTGGTGGCCGCCTGCGCCATTCAACTCTCGGCTTCGATACACGCCACCCAATCATTTTGTGAGCATTCCCTTACCCACACTTCCACTTAACCCGCCGCCGCCATGCCACGCCTCTGGTTACCGGCTTCGTGCCGGCAATTTAATTAATTTGCACAAAATATGCAACACAGCAAAAGTTTCACCAGCCAACAACACTCTGCCACACAAACACAGGCAAGGAAACACACACACACACACAGGAACATATATGAGAAGGAATTGCCAGAATTATAATGCTTGACATAGAAAAAGAAGGGAGTGCCTAGCATTGAAAGTCGAAGATTTACATACCCTACACAAGACAAAAGTTCTGTTTTTTCAAGGCAGTTTTCCCATGACAAAAATATATATTTGTGGATATAGTAGTCCTATTTGAAGAGATTATATATATTTCCGTTTTATGAGCTTTAAATTAAAAGGTTACAAAATTACTTAATTATTCCATTACTTTCCTTCATTCCAAACATCTAAACAGAATCAGTATACCCTTTTCCTAGTGTACAAAAAGAGTGGGAGGCTCCATGTGGCTGCATGTGTGTGCCTGTGTGGGTGTGAATGTGCCCCTAAAAGCAGGCAATGGCAATAGGCACCCAGAGAGCATCTTCAGAGCATCAGAGCAGGAGCAGCAGTAACAGCAGCAGCAGCAGCAGCAGCAGTGGCAATAAGATTACTTAATTAATTTAAATTTGCTTGTCTTACTAGACAGAGGAGGGGGGCATAAGAGGGAGAGAGAGAGAGAGAGAGAGAGAGAGGGTGCAGGGGTGAGGATGTTGTACAGTGTCGCAAGCGATAATGAAGTTGTTGACAAGCTCTCTGGCCAAAAGAAGGCACGGCACAACAATGGCAATGGCAATGGGAATGAAAATGACAAAGAGCATAATAAGTGCGGGCAAAGAAAGTACACCACACTGAGAGAAATAATAAAGATGAAGGACTCTGAATGAAAGTTGATCTTCTATTGAGTTCCACTCACACCTTTCCCTTCCTCTTTTATGATCAACTTTCTCCCAGTGTATACGTAATTTTCGCTTTGTTGTTGCTGCTGTCATCTCCGATGATTATGATGTGGATGATTATAGCAGAGGAGACAACGTGTCGCATGCATTATATAGCTTGTATAATTAATCAAATTACGCTTTAAGGAATGCCCAAGACTAGGATTCAATTTGGCCTAATGCGCTTCTGTATCGTAGCTGCTTGTATGTGTGTGTGTGTGTGTGTTAGCCTTCTCCTCTGTATGTGTGCTCGTGTTGGCCTGTCCTGTCCACTGCGTCAATTTTGCAGCCTGGACCATGGACACTGACCATAAGCCGCCGCATCCAAATGATGGCCCCCGTCAAAACGACCCCAAAGGCGTCATTTTGTTTGTGTCTATCTGTATCTGCGGTTGGCTGTTATTACGATGCTCCATTCCCCACTCAGAGCCAGAAGCCAGAGAAGGCTGCCTCGTTAGTCCCAAAACAAGGACAGGACGCCCGACACAGACACATAGACACACACACACACACAGACAGGAAGAGTCCGCTTAGTCATGGCGGCCAGAGGCTGCTGCTGCTGCTGCTGCGTCGACATCATCGCTCCATCTCCATCTCCGACAACACCCGATCCGACTCCTATACTAGCTATAGCTGTACTTGGTGCCTCCTATGGCTGCCCCGCTGCTGCTGCCCCGCTCCTGCTGCCCCGCTCCTGCTACTGCTGTATGTGACTTGCATGCTGCGCTGAGCGCCAAAGTTTTGACTTCAAATTTGCCCAGTTACAAATTTTGTCTTCTCTCTCTCCGCTCCGCTCCGGTTTTTCCTTTTTTTTCTGTTTTTCGAACTGCAAAAAGAAGCAAAAACCCATCCAAGACGAAACCAAGAGCAGCAGAAATGTGGTGAAAGACTTGACCAGCTTTGGGGCGACGTGTTTTGGCCACATCATCGCCATCATCGTCATCATCAACTAGAGCAAAACGAGAGAGAGAGAGAGAGAGAAAGAAAGAGAGGGAAAGCCCATCCTTAGGGGCCAATGGAGCATGGCGAAATCAACCTCAATGAGACAGTTGCAGGATGGTAAATGTGCCAGGAATATCGGATTGAAATAATAAATAAGATGTTGGACATAAAGCCACTACTACGAGGTCCAAGATTTCTTTAGTTTGTTGCAACCCAAAAGCACAAAAAAAAACTCTTTAATTGATAAAATATGAACACATTAGAGGTTCCAACGGTATAGCTAATTTCCCATAAATTCCTATTTATTTTCCCCCCACACTTTTCTCAAAGACTTTCCGAATAACCTTTGAATATCTGGAAACACTTGTGGCCGCTGCCGAGCAAAGCTAAGGAATGTGAAAATGTCTTTGGGCCTTTGCCTTTCCATGAATGCGGTAATTGGAAAAACTGTCAGCGGCAGCATTAAAACTAACAGGAATCGGGAGCAGCATTCTCAGCATACTGCACATTGCCCCCTCCCGCATGGATGGCACGGGTCGGAGAGGAGTCCCAGACCCAGCCACAGTCTCGTGTGGCATGCCACATGCAATTCAATAAGAATTTCCCACTTGCCAAGGGTGGGGGGAGGCACTGGCACTGGGCAAAAGTATTTCAAATGCATGCCAAACACTTGCTGCGGAATTCGTAATTGTGTCACACGGAGAGAGAGAGTGGAGTGGAGCGGAGTGGAGCTGAGCGACTCCTGGCCATAACTATAACCTTTATGGCTACGTGATTCAAAAGCTACTAGCAATGGGATAGGATCTTAGCCGGGAAACTCCCCAATTCCTCAATACCCATTTGTCGCTTGAAGACAGTACACCCCCCCCCCCCCCCCCTTATTACAGTTTAAAAGAATATCCTTCGAACAGCTTTAGAGGAATATAAAAGGGCTTTGGGGAACTCAAATAACCATCAAACACCAGAAAATATACTATGTACTGACTGCCATTGAAATATCCCCATTTTCCTTTTCAAATTTAGCGCCTTGTGATGGCTGACAAAAGCTGAGAGAACCGAAACTCATTTGCTCTGTGGAACCGGAACGGAACCGAAACTCATGGATTTCCGCTCAGAGATAATGCCGAAAAAAGAAAACACTTCTGGAACTAGATTCTTTTGGATTCAAAAATAGATTACCGCTCGAAACTCTAGGCTAGCAGGATTCAGGGTAAGTGAGCAGCAAATAGATTCGGCATACGAAGGTTTGGTCAAACAGCTGCACTTTAGCCGTTTATCCATCGATTTCTAAAAACAATACGTTAAACGACTCCTAATTAATGTACCCATCCAAAACCAAAAATATAGCTCAAGAAATAATTTTTTTCGGCTTTTCCTGAGTTTTTAAAGTCAAAACTTCCGAGAAAAACACCGCAAAAAAATGATCAAATTTGAATTTGAAGGCTTAATAATTTCCAGACGGTAAGCTGCAGCTACAAAGTGTTGCGGTCCGATTTATAGCTGCACTTATCAGCCTTTTAGAATTGCAAAGTTCAATACAGCCAGATGTAAGATGCGTAAGTTCAGTGAAAATAAGAAGCACTACCTCGAAAAAACCATAATTGCTTAAAAATGTTTAAGTCCCAAATCTATCATAAAAATTCATTTTTGGCCACAGCGGTAATGTTGTGTTGACTAGTGTAATTATTTGAAGCATCAAACAATTAAGAACACTTTTCAGGAAATTTTCGATTGCATTTACGAAGACCTTCCTAGACGCTTTTAGGTTTGACTTTCTATAATTAATTAATTTTTTCTTAATTACAATTACCACACTATAAACGAGGCTGTTTTAGGCTGAGGTGCCTCGCAAATATAACGGTTCTTTGTTGCGCAATTTCTATCATTCAATGTTTGAATGGTCCGTCCATGTCCCAATTCGTCACAGTGCTCACTTCCTTTATAATTATTTGGTTCTCCCGGATACCAGATGTTCAGTGCCACGGGTTCTCCCGTTGAGAACCAATTATGTCTACCCACATTCGCCAAGTCATTGCCTCCGGTCCAGTACATATTATCGATTTTCTTTTGAAAGAGACATTGATTGATCAAGTCCCATTCTTCCATGGTTTCGAATGCAACCAAGTCGGCATTTATTTTTCTACACGATTCATAGGCTTCAAACCAATTCTTTTCTAGGTTGCTCTCAATGTAATAGTAGCCATAGCCGATTTTGACGAATGGAGCAGGATTTATGTTTAGGAATTCAGGCACTCCTAAAAGAACAATTGTCATAAAAATACACAAAGATTTGTATCCTTGGTTTATCCTGACTAGAGAGTCTGCTTATATTCTGTGCATTCTACAGTCTTACCGTCTACAACATTGGATGTTATTCTATATCCTCCAGATAGGGAAGGCAAGCCCAATAGGGCTATATTGTATTTCCGATACATTTTGCGTTGACTGTGCGGTAAATCATAGGGACTCACTCTTTTATACCCCTAAATAATCTCAATCGATCCTATCAAGCAATATTATCACAAAGGGCTGTTCATTTTTGATTATTAGCACAGTCAGTACAGATAAATATTTGAAGCATTAAACACTTAAGAACACTTAGGAAATTTTCGATTGCATTTACGTAGACCTACATAGACGCTTTTAGGTTTGGGGTCTCTTTATTCTCCAGTGGAGTGCCAAACATACCAAACATGTATTTCTAGTTCAAGAATATACTGCATTATAAAATACCATTCTTCGATGGTTTCGAATGCAATCAAGTCGGCATTTCTACGTCGCACAGTGGGATATCAGACGCAAAGAGCTTTCAAAAATCAAATTTTCAAGATAATCCGACTCTAGTTTAGGAGATATGAGCATTCAAAGTTGAAAATTATTTCAAAAACTATTTAATTTTTTTTCAGGGTGAATTAAAAGTAAACTACGTTACGTATGATTTTGTTGCTGATGTGTCCTTTTAGGTATATTCATTGTTATCAATACTCAATAAAAAAATCCCATTTCTGGAGATCGAGGCGCTTGGCTTCTAGATCGATTTAAATGATACTGCCTTGCACAAAAAACAGACAAAAAAGGGCTGTCGCAGGTGCTAAATCCCATCCAAAATCATATTTTATAACATATGTATATGTTTCATATATTAGACATGGGAGATACCAAAATAAATAAGCAAACGAATATTCTTTATTAAATTAAGTTTATAAGATAATTCTTCCAATTTCAGATAATTTTAGATAATTCTTCCAAAAAAAAAAAATGAAACAAGATTTGATTAAAAAATATTTTTTTTGTAATTTAAAAAAAAAATATTTTTGATATAAACTTAAGTTTAAAATTATATTTTAATTTCGAAAGTGACCATTAAACCTTCTCTATTGATAAAAAAAAAATATAGGCAAATATACACCGGAACAAACTTAAACTTTGACAATGTGTTGTTTGGGTCAAAATCATTTGAATGAATTACAGCACAAGTCCTAAGCGGATTTTGTAGTGTTTATACATTAAAGATTACCTAGAGACAGATACGTTTTCCCCAAGGAAGCATTAAAAAAGCTTTGAGAAGCATTTCCTTTTGAAGTTTGCTAAGAATTCTTAGCATACTTTATTTGATGCTACTGTCCAAAACTATATAGACTTTCTCTGCAAGTTGCTTTCATAATCATTTGAACTACCCATCAAATATTTTAGGTCCGCACCACTCTGCCAAAGACAATATATGTAAATAGTAAGATGCCTAACGCCCATACACATATCGTGAGCAGAGAAGAGAGAGAATGAGTTTGCATGTGTGAGTACACACAGAGCTGCAAGCACTTATGTGTGCGTATTTGTGCCGAGCTGCCGAATTTTGACGAGACGTAAACAAGACAGAAATGTATTTGCTGGGAGTTGGGGTGGGGGGAAAAAAATTCGTTGGCGATTGACATTTGGATAATAAAATTGCATTATTTATTTAAATAGTAATAATAATATAATTCTTTAATATACGATTACTATGGTTTTTAAATGATCCAGTAAAATATTGATATGATAATAGACAATACAATTTTTGGTTATATCCAACCTGTTCAATCGCAAAATCAACCCCTATACCGCAATTCGCAGAAATTTTATCAAATTGTCTTGTCTTCTTTGCACAAGTTTACGTACAAACGCACATACATGCACGCATAAGAACTTCAAAATTAATTGCATATTAAGTCGACCCACAAATACCCAACAGACATTTAATCGAATGTGAAGTCATTTATGACATAGATTATGTATTTTTACATAAGTACATTCCTTCATTATATTCGTTTATAGTACATTAAACAAAATAAGCATATAAGGGATATACAATATATTACTTTTTTTTTATTATGAGCAAGCGTCTTCAAATAGTGTCATAGTCCCCAATGAATTCTAAAGTATTGGGTATTTCGTTGAGCGCGGCGCGCCGCGGCATCGTCAAAAACCAATACAAACAAGCAGACCTAACATGTGTGCACACGTACAGTTAAATCTTAGCCTCATGTATAGGGCGAGAGAGCGGTACTCTCTCTTTCTCTCTGACTATCTGTCTCTCTCTATTTGAATCAATTCTACAATGACCTCCACCGAGCCAAAATCGACCTCAAAAATGTTGTATGGCGAGATATATCTTACTATTTATATTGTCTTTGTTCCCGATATGTTTCGCCCAAGCCGGTAGCATGGTGAAATTACTAAATAACGTCCCCGAAAGAGAGCACGTGTGGTGGATACGTCACCTTATATATAATTTCACCATGCGCTGCCCTCAGCCTCTGCCGCGACCCGACGTTTTTGTCGCGTGCCGTTCATTTCGGTCGCTCGCGCTCTCTTCTGCTTGGCTTCTGCTGTTCCTAGTACTGCTGTTCCCAGTACTGCTTTTCCCTGATGCCGGTCTATGCTGCTCTCCTTCCTTCTTGTTCATGCGTCGGTCTCTGCTCTCTGCCAGTGATGCTCATGTCCGTGACTCATGAAATTTCACGCTGCTACAAGCTCAACTGAAAAAACAACTAGACGCATACATATATCTCTCTCGCTCCGACTGCATGGTTTTTGCATAAGGCTGTCTATATTTTTGCAGCTAGACTAGCTTCAAAGTGTAAAGCGCAAGGAGAGAGGTTGTCAGAATATCAGAGTCAATATAATAAAGGCTAAAAATTAAGCTTAAACAATTTTTGTAGTTAGTTCTTTAGTGGCGTTATATCCAATGCCGAAGGTATTTAGGAATTTGTTTTATTTATATTGGATAATTCGTGTATTATTATATAACATAACACAAGTAATAACTTACGATAAAATTATTTACTGCAACTGCTTGGGCAACGCACAGTTTCCACAGGGGTATTGGCAATGCTATAGAAGCGCATATAACGCTGCGCTCATGTTTGGGGAGTATGCCTTATGCATCTCTTTCGTAGTTGCTGCGGGCGCAATACCGATCGACGAACATCATTGAACCACTCGTACCGCTCTTATACGGGGCTCTCGCTACGCTCTTGTCGGGTCGCTGGGCGCAGTTAAGCCTCGCATATAGTAAGTAGATAAGATCAATAACCACATCGGCGGCAATGAACGACAAGCCGATGGGGGAGTCTGCGAGCGACAGTCCATGGAAGCAGAACGCACCCTCTCTGCCAGTATTGCAATTTTAAATATATGCTAAACGGCTTTGCAAATAGTGCACTCAAATAAATGCTAGATCTAGCCTGAAATATGCTAAAATGGCAGCACTGCGGCAGAAGCAAACACATACAAATAATCACACACTCGACAGCCGACATATCTCTCTCCCTCTCGTAAAGTAAAATTCGGGCGGCGCGACTGCGCTGTCCCGAACTCATTTTTGCAAATGGCGACGCTGCCGATTTCTATAAAAAGGCGAGCGCAGCCGAAACCAGGCGTCACTTCATTTTCACTTGGTTTCATTCGTTTCTGATTCCTACCCTGGCTCTTTGTACTTTGCAGTAAATACAATACAATTTTGATCAATTGATGTGTGTTTTTTGCCAAAGGTCTGGCATTTTGCCAGCACATGCGTCTGCCAGTAGGCAGAGTGGCAGTGCACCGACAACAAGTCATTTGTGGTTCGACCACCCGCTGCGGATCAGCCGACCGCTGAGGACTTGCAGTCCTTTGCGATTCGAACAATCGCTGCGGTTCGACCACCCGCTGCGGATCAGCCGACCGCTGAGGACTTGCAGTCCTTTGCGATTCGACCAATCGCTGCGGTTCGACCACCCGCTGCGGATCAGCCGACCGCTGAGGACTTGCAGTCCTTTGCGATTCGACCAATCGCTGCGGATTCGGCGAGTATGCTTCCGCAACCAAGCACATGTCAAAGTGTGCCACATCAACGCCAGCCTGGAGAAGCTTTGCTGCGTGAGATTCTGCACCATACGCCAGTACAACTGGCTTGGCAAAGAGCAAGCAATCGGCTTCTGCTAGCCGCCTGTATAAATAAATATTAAACATTATTAAATCAATTCGTCCTCATTTTGTTTCTGGACATAAATAGGTGCCAAAAAAGCTTGGCATCTCAAACATTCATTTTTAAAACAGTTTTTATTTGATTATTAACATTTAAACTTCTAAGCTTAATATAAATTTATTTCTTATTTATTAACGTCTCGTCCCTTCTTCTCGTCAGCCCGGCGAATGCTTTGGCGGCGAGGTCTCCTTCCTCGTGGTTGGGCTGCTGCTGCTGGTGCCGGGCATAATTGCGGGACCATCGCCGCCAAAGCATTCGCACAAGCCCCCATTGCTTTCAGCAACTCAGTAGGTGTAGCAGGTGTACGAACCTGGAATTAAAAAAAAAAAACAGTAAGTGGACAAATTTGAATATTAAACAATACTAAATATTACCTTTCGCTGCTGCTTCTGTTTCTCCTGCTTCTTCTGCCACGGCTTTTCCTCGTTGGGCCCCTGCTTCTGCTCCTGCTGCTAAGAAATGGACAAACAAATGGACAAATTATTATGCTGAATAAGTGCACAGTAATGCAAACAGAAATCTTACCTTTCTTTTTTTCTCTCGCTGCTCCTGCCGCCGCTTCTGCCGCTGCTTCTGCTGCTTCTGCTGCTTCTCCTTTTTGGGCTTATTCTCCTGCAGCTTCTCCTCTGGCCTCTGCTTCTGCTCCTGCTGCTAAGAAATATTAATTAATTAATAATGCATAATAATGAATAATAATCTTACCTTTGCTTTTTTTAGGGCCCGTTCTTCGGCCCACTGCGCCCGCACTTTTTGGCGGCGACGCTCTCGCTACGCCTCTCGCTGCTGCTTCTGCCACGGCTTCTTCTCCTTTGGCCCCTGCTTCACCTGCTGCTTCTCATCTCGTGCGTGCGTATTTGCAGATCCTTCCAATTTTCGGCGACGTACTGCACTATCTCCAGTCGCACTCGTCGATCGTACGCTTCGGTACCGTACAGATGATATGAAATTGCACGGAACAGACAGTTGCCATCGCCGGAAATCGGAACTACGTAATGGGGCACCGGGTACCCCCCAATGTTCAAAATTTGTTCCGAGAAACTGTGAACATTTGGTCGCGACGTAGTTTCTGCCATACTGTATGTGTATTACAATTTCACAATTTATTCGCGTGACAAACAGTTGAAAAAAAAAACCCGAATTTCAACGAAAAACCAAATTTTATGCTTTTACAATTTTAGTCTCGATTCGACTAACTCGTGTGGCTAACTCCCTGCCGAGCCGTATAGCTGCCATCCTCGCCTTCGGTAACGCACTCTCCAAGCATCCGGTTATCGGGAACTGGGAGTGGTCCATTGCGATCTGCATACTTAAATACAAAGTTTTGCTTCAGATGCAGCAAACACGTCCTTTTGCTCATTCCGAGACGCATTGCTTCACTCATGATCACCATTTGATTTTTTTCACTATTTTCCTTTCTTTTCAGTGATTTCTTATGGATTTGACTGATACTATGAGGAGCACGGTGAGCAGCACCACGAGGAGCACGGGGAGGAGTACGACGAGGAGCACGGGGAGCATCATCATCAGCAGTTGGAGCGTCTTCTTCCAAAACTGTACTGACTAGCTCATCGAAGTCAACAATCTCAGACGGCGTGAACTTGTGCAGCGTTTTCGGCATAGTTACACCTTTTGAACGCCACACAGTCCGGTGCGAGGTCGATGGCTGGTCATCAGCTAACTCAGATGGCGTTCGTATGCCCAATGGAGTTAGCTGAGATGGCGTTGACGACTGCCCTGTAGAAGGTTGCTCATCAGCAAGCTCATCTTCTACAGTTCCCTCTGCGGTAGTTATGTGGCTTATTGGCTGCGGTTCAACCGCCCGCTGCTGGAGAAGCTTTGCTGCGTGAGATTCTGCACCATACGCCAGTACAACTGGCTTGGCAAAGAGCAAGCAATCGGCTTCTGCGTTGGTGATGGGCTCCCTTCGATAGCCAGTCGAATCAATACATCGATACTACCAGTGTACAAAATGTACAAAGCAATTGTTCTAAGAAAACGATATGCACCTCTATACAAATTATATTAGCAATATACATTTTAGCTGTTTTTATGTTCCAAGACTACAAACTTTCTTTACAATCAAATGCTCAAGCAGCTGCGATCAATATTTACCATCACCAACAACAAAAGCAACAGGCGAGCGAGTATCAACTCATTGCCAGTCGCCGCTCCTGCAACAGTTTTATATACGATTAGATACCAATCAGCAATCATATTCAAATGCATTTTGAAAGAACACTTGCTGGGCGCCCATCGATAGCCTTCGATAGATTGCAAGTCGCAAAAATATATCAATACCAACAGTGAAACAGGGTTGCATACATAAAACAGTTGTGCTCAAAAAGGTGTTTGCAGCTCTGCTGAAATTATATTAGACGGGCAATATACTTTTTAGCTGATTTTTGTTCCAAGACAACTTCAAGAATATATTTGAAATAAAGTAATATACATTTTAGTCTATCCCACCGCATTAAATAATTAATAGTCGAATTGAGCAACACAATTTGATGGTATCGCATATTAATATGATTTCCCACTAATACTGCACAATTTTCTAGATTTTTGCAAACTACTTAGATCAAAGAGACTACTTGTCTGCCATTGTTTATTTTCGAGCTAATAATTCCACTCAAAACAAACATTCGTTACATTCAAATGCTCCGGGAGCGGCGATTAATCGATGGCGGCCGCAAGTGTTTACCATCGCCAACAATATATTCAAGCAACGACCGAGCTGCCAACGCGTTGCCTGTCGCCGCTTCTCGGTGCTGCTCGAATTGATTAATGGCAATCATAAAAACTTAAGAACACAAATACACACGACCAGAGAGATATCGATTATTTCGGGCTTTGGCCAGAACTTCTGATGTCAGTTAGTGGAGCTTCTTCTGGAGACGCTCGGCCAGGAGGGCGGCCAGGGAGCCCTTGCGATTGTACTCAGCATCGCTGGCCACGGAGATGTCGGGAATGAGGTCCACATCCGGACTGGCAGCTATATGACGAGGATCATTCGTTTGTACAAAGTTTACGAGGCAGTATGATCAGTAGGAACTCACCCTGGACAGGCGTCTTTATACTTTATGGGGTCGGAAACGCTTCCTTCTGGGTGTTACACACATTAATTTTTTGCACAAATCTAATATACCCCTTTACTCTTCGAGTACCGGGTATAAAAAGACATGAAATTTGGTTTCTACCACAAATGTTTAGTAGACGAAGAATATAATGGCGGAGTGTCGAAATTGGTGTGTGATCTATTTAATAGTTATCCGAATGTCAAGTATCTCAATCTATTATAGGAACGAAAAAAATAATTAACAATTTCTGTATACCCGATATTATTATGTATGTAAAAAAAAAATGATTATCGTCTATTTTCAATGGTGTTATAGTGTTATGGTTTCCTATATCTATATAATTTGGATTTGGGATTATATATGTATATATTCAATAGGGTTTTATCGCAAGGATGCGTCAAGGTTTATTCGAATTCTCGCATGTATGGGATTACATGCCCAAAATGTCGTCGATATCTTCCTCCAGTGAGTCGCAGGGCTCGCGTTCGCCGTGTGGGGCAGCGGCAGCGGCAGCTGCAGCTTGGCCAGCTCCAGATCCGGGGCCAGAGTAGCGGGGTCGCTGATGGGGCGGGGCCATGCCCGGGACGAAGGGTCCCATCATGCGACGCTTGAGCATCTGTGCTTCCATGGGACTGAGATTTTGGTGGGGATTGTTGCCGGGCGACGGGCCCACGGTCATGGGTCCGCCGCTGCCGCAGACGGAGAATCTACGGGGCATTTCGCGCACCTTGATGAGGGGTCCGGCCTTAGCGGGCACCACCTGTGGCGTATTCGGCCCGAAGATGGTGTTCATCGTGGAGGCGCCTTGTGGGCGTGCGGCGGGTACGGCTGTGCCTCGCCTGGGGCTGACCAGAGGAGTCCGGCCAGCACGGGTGACGGCCAGGCGCATCTCCTGGTCCGAGATGTGCTCGAAGCCGGACGGCGTGTTGATGTTGAAATGCTGCTGCTCCCCTGCGGTGGGGAAGTCAGTCGCGTCGTCAAACGTCTCCATTAGGGACTGGAACACCTTTTTCTTGAAGTGCAGCTTCTGGCGTTGATTCATCTCCGCCATCTGCGGGCGGACCATCTCTAAGAAGTGCTCATCGGAGAAGATGTCCAGGCTCTCCGTCACGGAGCTTGGCAGCGAGCTGGTGAGGAGCAGGGCATTGCTGCTGCTGATGCCGCTGGATGTGGAGGCAGTGGTGGCCTTGGGGAATGGGAGTGTGACTGAAACTGGGATTGAGATTGTCGGTGCGGACGAGCCCTTGGCTGAGGCTGAGACTGGGGCTGGGGCTGAGCCTTGATTGCTTGGCGTTGGACTGGAGACTGAGAAGTTCACCTTGTCGAGTCTGGTAGTTGGCCGCTTCGTTATCGTCGAACCGGGGCTGCCCATGACGCTTTTGCAACGCGAAATGATAATGCCTGCCTGGGAGTGGGTCTGCGACTGCGACTGGGACTGTGACGTAGCCGCAATCGGAGCCGGAGCTTTTGGACGTGGAAAGATATCGTCGCGTGTGAGGGCGAAGGCTTTGGCGAGCCCGGCATCCACTGTTCGGCTTGATTCTGCAGCTTCATCGGTGCCTGCTGCAACTGTACCAGTTGCCGCCCGATCCTGATTCCTGTTGGCCATATACTTGGGCACTGGCGTCATCTTCACTGGGGATATACGGGCGGCAGCCAGAGTCGTGGACTTGCGGCGCTGCAGTCTGGTCAGACGTTGCTCGGTGGCCATCTTCTTCACTGGGAGCTGCTTGATTCCGCCAACTCGTGTGGCGCGGACTGTGCGACGTGGGCGACGGCCGCTGGGGCTGTCACTGCCAGTGCCCGATACCGAATCGTCGGCGCTGTCTTCCATTGTTTCCTCGAGCGGATCCCTGGATTCAGAGGCATTATTATTTAATTAATATTTCTTAGCAGCAGGAGCAATAGCAGGGGCCAGGTGAGAAGCCCAAAGAAGAGGAGAAGCTGCAGCAGAAGCAGGAGAAGAAGCAGCCGGGGCAGAAGCGGGAGCGTCGCCGCCAAAAAATGCGGGCGCAATTGGCCCAAGAACGGGCTTTAAAAAAAGCAAAGGTAAGATTATTATTCATTATTATGCATTATTAGTTAATTAATATTTCTTAGCAGCAGGAGCAAAAGCAGGGGCCAGGTGAGAAGCCCAAAGAAGAGGAGAAGCTGCAGCAGAAGCAGGAAAAGAAGCAGCCGGGGCAGAAGCGGCGGCAGAAGCGGCGGCACGAGCAGCGGGAGAAAAAAGGAAAGGTAAGATTTCTGTTTGCATTACTGTGCACTTATCCAGAATAATAATTTGTCCATTTGTTTGTCCATTTCTTAGCAGCAGGAGCAGAAGCAGGGGCCCAAAGATGAGAAGCAGCCGGTGGAGAAGAAGCAGAAACAGCAGCGAAAGGTAAGATTTAGTAATGTTTAATATCCAAATTTGTCCACTTACTGTTTTTTTTTTTTAATTCCAGGTTCGTACACCTGCTCTACCTTCTCAGTTGCTGAAGGCAATGGGGGCTTGTGCGAATGCTTTGGCGGCGATGGTCCCGCAATTATGCCCGACACAAGCAGCAGCAGCCCAACCACGAAGAAGGAGACCTCGCCGCCAAAGCATTCGCCGGGCTGACGAAGGAACAAAGGGACGAGACGTAAAAAAAAATAAGAAATAAATTAAGCTAATATATAATAATAATATTAATAATAATAATAATAATATATAATCAAATAAAAACTATATTAAAAATGATTTAATAATGTTTAATATTTATTTATACAGGCGGCTAGCAGAAGCCGATTGCTAGCCCAAAAATTGTATTGAAAATGTAACTCTTTATGAGAAAATTCGGTGGCCCTGAAAAGGGCCTTTTTGGGTTTTGTGGCGATTTTGTTGTTGTGCGGGAGTGCAAAAGGGAGCTTGTGGCCAATTTAATTGAAAGCAAGTGGAGAGGCCGTTTATGTGCAAGATTCCATAATGCGAATAAAGCCGTATACAATCTTGCACATAAACGACCTCACGTCAGCACTCGGAAGCGTGGGTGAGGTGTTGTAGGTCAGTTTCCGTTCGCGAGCAACGACGATCCACCGAAGTAAACACACATATATTTCATCCACTGCACTTATTTAAATTAATTTTAAACTCCCACCGCATTAAGAAATACTCACCCATTTTATATTTAACAAGAAATTTTATTTCACTTATATTTCACTTTTCCCTGCAAATACGAAAAGTCAAAAGCGGTTCACTTCACTTCACTTTAAGTGTTGGTTAATGGTTAACCATTAACCGGTTCATGGTTCATGATTTGTTAAAAAAAAAAAGTTCCGTTAGTGACAAGTGCAAGTGCAAGTATATATTATAAAGTATTAAAGTATATTAAAGTATATACCTTAAAAAGTGCTCCATATCCTTCTAATACTCGGTAAGTAAATTAAATATCTTTAGAGTATTTGTGATGGCCGAGGTGATTATTATTTGTAGTATTTATTTATTGTATTTATTATTTGTAGAATTTTGATCATAATGGAATCCCTATTTGAATATTCCAAGTACAAGCGGAGCCGTCCGAAGTCGCGAGGGCCAAGCTGCGTGTGGTGAAACTGCGGTACAACGCAGTTGTACTGGCGTATGGTGCAGAATCTCACCCAGCAAAGCTTCTCCAGGCTGGCGTAGATGTGGCAGAAGCACATCTAGACATGTGCTTGGTTGCGGAAGCATACTCGCCGAATCCGCAGCGATTGGTCGAATCGCAAAGGACTGCAAGTCCTCAGCGGTCGGCTGATCCGCAGCGGGTGGTCGAACCGCAAAGGACTGCAAGTCCTCAGCGGTCAGCTGAATGGAAACAGGCGTATTAGAAGACAAAATAAAATAAACCTTCCAACTAAAGTTTGGAAATGGTAAAATGAGGAAATTCAAAATAAATGTGTACCCTTTCTGAAGATCCACAAACACATTTAAAAAATAAATTCATATTTTTGGAGAGGAGGGATATATGCATAATGACGATGAATAATATGGACGGAGGAGGAGGAGAAGTGGCATCCAACTCATGCCCGTTGTGCGGTGCTGTTTCAGTGCCCAGGCTGTATGCACCATCCAGTGTGCCAGGCGAAGTTGGAGTAGGAATAGGAGGACCGGCTGCATGTCAATATTTGTATTATTTCTGTTATTTATTTCAGTGAAAAAAAAAGTTAGTTTAAATAATAAATGCCAATGGAGCTACTGACAGCGGGAAACAGAACCGCAGCGAACTAGTAGTCAGGTGAGTCAAATAAATTCGCAGTGGGCGACAGAACCTCAGCGTTACTGAACCGCAGCGGTAGATCAGCAGCCGTCGTGCTCGCGGAGGCAGACTTTGCACTCCCGCGATCCTGCGGCTTTACTCCAACCCAATTACCGCGCGGAGGACATCGGGGAGGTCGGTAATGATGCGGGGCAACACAAACTATAATTTTACGCCGTCAGACCAAAATGCGCCGTGGTCCCGGTGGAGCGGCTTCACCAACCTCTGGCTTCACCAACACTTGCCCCGCCAGTGTTAAAAAAACATTCGTTTATTTACAGAGTTATAGTGTGAATTGGTTGACAGATGACGGACATCGTAAACAAATAAGATAAGATAATAAGATAAGATAAGATAAATCTTAACGACTCATATAAATGTGGTATATTGCAACTCCACCGAACCAACAGCTTTGCGACGTGTGATAGACTCGGAAGTATAAGGGTGCACATGGTGTTTACTCCCTACATAGTTATCAATGCACATGGGAGCAGAAGGGAATGGTGGGTGTGGCGGAAACACTTCTGATTCTGGACGGTGCGGATCCCCAAATGCCGAGCAGCGCTTGTCGCACTTGTTGTCGGTGCACTGCCACTCTGCCTACTGGCAGACGCATGTGCTGGCAAAATGCCAGACCTTTGGCAAAAAACACACATCAATTGATCAAAATTGTATTGTATTTACTGCAAAGTACGGCAAAGAGCCAGGGTAGGAATCAGAAACGAATGAAACCAAGTGAAAATGAAGTGACGCCTGGTTTCGGCTGCGCTCGCCTTTTTATAGAAATCGGCAGCGTCGCCATTTGCAAAAATGAGTTCGGGACAGCGCAGTCGCGCCGCCCGAATTTTACTTTACGAGAGGGAGAGAGATATGTCGGCTGTCGCATGGTGAAATTATATATATAATTTCACCATGGGCTGTCGAGTGTGTGATTATTTGTATGTGTTTGCTTCTGCCGCAGTGCTGCCATTTTAGCATATTTCAGGCTAGATCTAGCATTTATTTAAGTGCACTATTTGCAAAGCCGTTTAGCATATATTTAAAATTGCAATACTGGCACAGAGGGTGCGTTCTGCTTCCATGGACTGTCGCTCGCAGACTCCCCCATCGGCTTGTCGTTCATTGCCGCCGATGTGGTTATTGATCTTATCTACTGACTATATGCGAGGCTGAACTGCGCCTAGCGACCCGACAAGAGCGTAGCGAGAGCCCCGTATAAGAGCGGTACGAGTGGTTCGGTGATGTTCGTCGATCGGTATTGCGCCCGCAGCAACTACGAAAGAGATGCATAAGGCATACTCCCCAAACATGAGCGCAGCGTTATATGCGCTTCTATAGCATTGCCAATACCCCTGTGGAAACTGTGCGTTGCCCAAGCAGTTGCAGTAAATAATTTTATCGTAAGTTATTACTTGTGTTATGTTATATAATAATACACGAATTATCCAATATAAATAAAAAAAATTCCTAAATACCTTCGGCACTGGATAGAACGCCACTAAAGAACTAACCACAAAAATTGTTTAAGCTTTTTAGCCTTTTTTTCGGACTTAGCCACTTTTGGCGTTTTTTTTTCGAATCTAGCTTATATTGACTCTGATATTCTGACAACCTCTCTCCTTGCGCTTTACACTTTGAAGCTAGTCTAGCTGCAAAAATATAGACAGCCTTATGCAAAAAGCATGCAGTCGGAGCGAGAGAGATATATGTATGCGTCTAGTCGTTTTTCCAGTTGAGCTGGTAGCAGCGTGAAATTTCATGAGTCACGGACATGAGCATCACTGGCAGAGAGCAGAGACCGACGCATGAACAAGAAGGAAGGAGAGCAGCAGAGACCGGCATCAGGAAAAAGCAGTACTGGGAACAGCAGTACTAGGAACAGCAGAAGCCGAGCAGAAGAGAGCGCGAGCGCGCCGCGCTCAACGAAATACCCAATACTTTAGAATTCATTGGGGACTATGACACTATTTGAAGACGCTTGCTCATAATAAAAAAAAAAGTAATATATTGTATATCCCTTATATGCTTATTTTGTTTAATGTACTATAAACGAATATAATGAAGGAATGTACTTATGTAAAAATACATAATCTATGTCATAAATGACTTCACATTCGATTAAATGTCTGTTGGGTATTTGTGGGTCGACTTAATATGCAATTAATTTTGAAGTTCTTATGCGTGCATGTATGTGCGTTTGTACGTAAACTTGTGCAAAGAAGACAAGACAATTTGATAAAATTTCTGCGAATTGCGGTATAGGGGTTGATTTTGCGATTGAACAGGTTGGTTATAACCAAAAATTGTATTGTCTATTATCATATCAATATTTTACTGGATCATTTAAAAACCATAGTAATCGTATATTAAAGAATTATATTATTATTACTATTTAAATGAATAATGCAATTTTATTATCCAAATGTCAATCGCCAACGAATTTTTTTCCCCCCACCCCAACTCCCAGCAAATACATTTCTGTCTTGTTTACGTCTCGTCAAAATTCGGCAGCTCGGCACAAATACGCACACATAAGTGCTTGCAGCTCTGTGTGTACTCACACATGCAAACTCATTCTCTCTCTTCTCTGCTCACGATATGTGTATGGGCGTTAGGCATCTTACTATTTACATATATTGTCTTTGGCAGAGTGGTGCGGACCTAAAATATTTGATGGGTAGTTCAAATGATTATGAAAGCAACTTGCAGAGAAAGTCTATATAGTTTTGGACAGTAGCATCAAATAAAGTATGCTAAGAATTCTTAGCAAACTTCAAAAGGAAATGCTTCTCAAAGCTTTTTTAATGCTTCCTTGGGGAAAACGTATCTGTCTCTAGGTAATCTTTAATGTATAAACACTACAAAATCCGCTTAGGACTTGTGCTGTAATTCATTCAAATGATTTTGACCCAAACAACACATTGTCAAAGTTTAAGTTTGTTCCGGTGTATATTTGCCTATATTTTTTTTTTATCAATACAGAAGGTTTAATGGTCACTTTCGAAATTAAAATATAATTTTAAACTTAAGTTTATATCAAAAATATTTTTTTTTTAAATTACAAAAAAAATATTTTTTAATCAAATCTTGTTTCATTTTTTTTTTTTGGAAGAATTATCTAAAATTATCTGAAATTGGAAGAATTATCTTATAAACTTAATTTAATAAAGAATATTCGTTTGCTTATTTATTTTGGTATCTCCCATGTCTAATATATGAAACATATACATATGTTATAAAATATGATTTTGGATGGGATTTAGCACCTGCGACAGCCCTTTTTTGTCTGTTTTTTGTGCAAGGCAGTATCATTTAAATCGATCTAGAAGCCAAGCGCCTCGATCTCCAGAAATGGGATTTTTTTTATTGAGTATTGATAACAATGAATATACCTAAAAGGACACATCAGCAACAAAATCATACGTAACGTAGTTTACTTTTAATTCACCCTGAAAAAAAATTAAATAGTTTTTGAAATAATTTTCAACTTTGAATGCTCATATCTCCTAAACTAGAGTCGGATTATCTTGAAAATTTGATTTTTGAAAGCTCTTTGCGTCTGATATCCCACTGTGCGACGTAGAAATGCCGACTTGATTGCATTCGAAACCATCGAAGAATGGTATTTTATAATGCAGTATATTCTTGAACTAGAAATACATGTTTGGTATGTTTGGCACTCCACTGGAGAATAAAGAGACCCCAAACCTAAAAGCGTCTATGTAGGTCTACGTAAATGCAATCGAAAATTTCCTAAGTGTTCTTAAGTGTTTAATGCTTCAAATATTTATCTGTACTGACTGTGCTAATAATCAAAAATGAACAGCCCTTTGTGATAATATTGCTTGATAGGATCGATTGAGATTATTTAGGGGTATAAAAGAGTGAGTCCCTATGATTTACCGCACAGTCAACGCAAAATGTATCGGAAATACACAGGAGTATTGGCCCTATTGGGCTTGCCTTCCCTATCTGGAGGATATAGAATAACATCCAATGTTGTAGACGGTAAGACTGTAGAATGCACAGAATATAAGCAGACTCTCTAGTCAGGATAAACCAAGGATACAAATCTTTGTGTATTTTTATGACAATTGTTCTTTTAGGAGTGCCTGAATTCCTAAACATAAATCCTGCTCCATTCGTCAAAATCGGCTATGGCTACTATTACATTGAGAGCAACCTAGAAAAGAATTGGTTTGAAGCCTATGAATCGTGTAGAAAAATAAATGCCGACTTGGTTGCATTCGAAACCATGGAAGAATGGGACTTGATCAATCAATGTCTCTTTCAAAAGAAAATCGATAATATGTACTGGACCGGAGGCAATGACTTGGCGAATGTGGGTAGACATAATTGGTTCTCAACGGGAGAACCCGTGGCACTGAACATCTGGTATCCGGGAGAACCAAATAATTATAAAGGAAGTGAGCACTGTGACGAATTGGGACATGGACGGACCATTCAAACATTGAATGATAGAAATTGCGCAACAAAGAACCGTTATATTTGCGAGGCACCTCAGCCTAAAACAGCCTCGTTTATAGTGTGGTAATTGTAATTAAGAAAAAATTAATTAATTATAGGAAGTCAAACCTAAAAGCGTCTAGGAAGGTCTTCGTAAATGCAATCGAAAATTTCCTGAAAAGTGTTCTTAATTGTTTGATGCTTCAAATAATTACACTAGTCAACACAACATTACCGCTGTGGCCAAAAATGAATTTTTATGATAGATTTGGGACTTAAACATTTTTAAGCAATTATGGTTTTTTCGAGGTAGTGCTTCTTATTTTCACTGAACTTACGCATCTTACATCTGGCTGTATTGAACTTTGCAATTCTAAAAGGCTGATAAGTGCAGCTATAAATCTGACCGCAACACTTTGTAGCTGCAGCTTACCGTCTGGAAATTATTAAGCCTTCAAATTCAAATTTGATCATTTTTTTGCGGTGTTTTTCTCGGAAGTTTTGACTTTAAAAACTCAGGAAAAGCCGAAAAAAAATATTTCTTGAGCTATATTTTTGGTTTTGGATGGGTACATTAATTAGGAGTCGTTTAACGTATTGTTTTCAGAAATCGATGGATAAACGGCTAAAGTGCAGCCGTTTGACCAAACCTTCGTATGCCGAATCTATTTGCTGCTCACTTACCCTGAATCCTGCTAGCCTAGAGTTTCGAGCGGTAATCTATTTTTGAATCCAAAAGAATCTAGTTCCAGAAGTGTTTTCTTTTTTCGGCATTATCTCTGAGCGGAAATCCATGAGTTTCGGTTCCGTTCCGGTTCCACAGAGCAAATGAGTTTCGGTTCTCTCAGCTTTTGTCAGCCATCACAAGGCGCTAAATTTGAAAAGGAAAATGGGGATAATTCAATGGCAGTCAGTACATAGTATATTTTCTGTTGTTTGATGGTTATTTGAGTTCCCCAAAGCCCTTTTATATTCCTCTAAAGCTGTTCGAAGGATATTCTTTTAAACTGTAATAATGGGGGGGTGTACTGCCTTCAAGCGACAAATGGGTATTGAGGAATTGGGGAGTTTCCCGGCTAAGATCCTATCCCATTGCTAGTAGCTTTTGAATCACGTAGCCATAAAGGTTATAGTTATGGCCAGGAGTCGCTCCGCTCCACTCCGCTCCACTCCACTCTCTCTCTCCGTGTGACACAATTACGAATTCCGCAGCAAGTGTTTGGCATGCATTTGAAATACTTTTGCCCAGTGCCAGTGCCTCCCCCCACCCTTGGCAAGTGGGAAATTCTTATTGAATTGCATGTGGCATGCCACACGAGACTGTGGCTGGGTCTGGGACTCCTCTCCGACCCGTGCCATCCATGCGGGAGGGGGCAATGTGCAGTATGCTGAGAATGCTGCTCCCGATTCCTGTTAGTTTTAATGCTGCCGCTGACAGTTTTTCCTTTTGCCCGCCCTTCCATTACTTGACTTTACTTCTGTTTGGCCGGCCCCGCCAACCCGACAACCTGTCCAGGAAAATGCCGCCAGCATTTTTCCAATTTCCGCATTCAAGGAAAGGCAAAGGCCCAAAGACATTTTCACATTCCTTTGCTTTGCTCGGCAGCGGCCACAAGTGTTTCCAGATATTCAAAGGTTATTCGGAAAGTCTTTGAGAAAAGTGTGGGGGGAAAATAAATAGGAATTTATGGGAAATTAGCTATACCGTTGGAACCTCTAATGTGTTCAGAGAGAGCTGCTGCTGTTACTGCTGCTCCTGCTCTGATGCTCTGAAGATGCTCTCTGGGTGCCTTTTGCCATTGCCTGCTTTTAGGGGCACATTCACACCCACACAGGCACACACATGCAGCCACATGGAGCCTCCCACTCTTTTTGTACACTAGGAAAAGGGTATACTGATTCTGTTTAGATGTTTGGAAAAATGAAAGTAATGGAATAATTAAGTAATTTTGTAACCTTTTAATTTAAAGCTCATAAATATATATATATAATAATATATATAATCCCTTCAAATAGGACTACTATATCCACAAATATATATTTTTGTCATGGGAAAACTGCCTTGAAAAAACAGAACTTTTGTCTTGTGTAGGGTATGTAAATCTTCGACTTTCAATGCTAGGCACTCCCTTCTTTTTGTATGTCAAGCATTATAATTCTGGCAATTCCTTCTCATATATGTTCCTGTGTGTGTGTGTGTGTTTCCTTGCCTGTGTTTGTGTGGCAGAGTGTTGTTGGCTGGTGAAACTTTTGCTGTGTTGCATATTTTGTGCAGATTAATTAAATTGCCGGCACGAAGCCGGTAACCAGAGGCGTGGCATGGCGGCGGCGGGTTAAGTGGAAGTGTGGGTAAGGGATTGCTCAGAGTGCGGCAAAGCCGTGTTGAGGCCTTCATGGCACTGTTAGCCAAAAGTGAAGTGCACTATTAAATGTTTTTTCCGAAAATTGGATGGGGAAAACAAACTAAACTAACCAAGAAATACTAGAATAAAATGAAAAGAGAGTTAATATTTTTCGGCAATTAGTTGAAGAGATAGAAACAAAGGAAACGGAAACGGAAACAGTGAAGGTTGAACAGTTGCATGGCAGCCAGCCTTGGGAGGATCATAGCAGACAGCTTTGCTAGTATTATAGAAAGTTAGATTTTTAAGTATCATGGCAGTCAGCTTTTTAGTTTTATAGCAGCATTCTTAGCGACTGACAGCCAAAAGAGATAGATAATAGCGAAAGCTAACAGCAAGAGCTAACTGCAAGAGCTAACAGCTCAAGCTAACAGCTAAAACTAACAGCTAAAACTAACAGCATAAGCTAACAGCAAAGGCTAACAGATATAGCTAGCAGAAGACAGCTAACAGAAGGTCTAACAGAGAAATTCAACAGCAAATGCCAACAGAGTGCACTCCTCCGCAGTCAACAGCAGCTGTTAGCTCCATCCAAAGAGGAAATTCTCTTAAATGTTAAGCTCCATGGCAAGAGAGAGCCTCTGCTAGGGAATAACATCTGCTAGCCAACAGCAGGACCAGCCAACAGTCAACAGCGCGGACCAACAGACCAATTTGAAGTTGGCTAGAAACTTATTCCTTCCTTCCTTCCTGTCACCTTTTGTGGGAGGGAATAGATAAAACTTTAACCACCGGAAAGAGCTCAAACAGATTTGTGAAAACATTTCATATCCTAATTACAGTAGACCATAGATTACCGTATATGTAATTATGAGCCCCAAGGATACCCTGGACAAAGATTGCCATATCAAATGCAAGGCGACATAGGACCCAGTGGCGCCCATTGGCCGTTGGCCCTTTGGTCCTTTGGCATTTGTTAGCAATTAAATGTGTTCACTTGAACAATTTGCCATTCACAGCAGAGCCAAAGGCCCGGCCCCGCCGCCGCTTGCAAAGGTTGCCTTTGCCGCCAAACAATGACTCCAGTCTTGGCCAACTTTTCAGATGGCCAACAATGAGGAGCAGCCGCTGTGTGGTTGGCAAAAGTAAGCCAAATGAGAGAATAGCCTTGGGACTTGCACTTTTAATTAAATAATTATGATTTTTAAATTACTGAAAGTTTGGTCTGGGAAATCCATATAGAATACATCGATCTTGTGCTGCTTTCATTCAGATCTTTCAGATTCTCCAACAGTAGTTTTCCGCTCTCATCTATCTTCAAGTCTGCCATCATCATCCTCATCATCATCCGGCATTCAGCATCGCTTTATGGTGGGTAATATTTATCTTACTTTACCCAATTCTCAATGTGTTTGTTCTCATTCGTGTTAGCCAGCTTGTTTACACTCGGCTCCACCATGCCACCGTGCCACCGTACCCGTCTATCCTTTCGTACCTTCTTGGCTCACACACACACACACACACAGCACTCGCTCCTCCATTGCCTTACTTGGCATTTAAGTGCCATATAAATTAATTTTCACACACACACAGGGCAGGGCAGGGGCAGGAGCAGGAGCAGGAGCTGGAGTCGTCTGCTCTTCTCACCTAGTTTTTATGCAGTTTCCCCGCCAGTTTCCGCTGCGAATGCATTTCCATGGCCAGCCCACATACTCCTAAGTATCCAATAATTTCCTCAGGGCTGGGCTTGGGCAGCGGGGCAATTGTTGCTTTTCCTTCTCGCTTTCCCTGAGTTATGTCCCGGCGGCAGACGTACTCTGCGACACTCTGTAAATTATGCAATCCAATGGACGCAGCGCTTCTTAATTGTCCGCTAGTCCGATAAAGCCAGAGGCTCCCAAAAGAGAGAGAAAAATGGCCACCCCTCCCTCTCGGATCGTCGCCAAAGGAGGGGCAGATATTTTTTCAGGCTTACTTGAAGTCTTAGCCAGGGAATACCTTTCCCTCGTTCTCTTTTTCGTCTTAACCAAAAACTGCAGCTGTGTTTACCTTGAAATTTTGGTTTTTAATAATATTTGGCTTGGGGTTCAGAGGGGGGTGGCTTCCGGGGGTGGTTGTGTGTGTGTGTGTGCTCGTCTACATGTCTTTTGCAAAAATAGCAAATGCATAAATGTGGTTACGCAGCGGAAAAGAGAAGGCAAACAGAACGGCGAGAGCCGAAAGAAGGCCAGGTGGGCGGTGGAGTGAGGGGGTGGGGTGAAAGTTCAGCGGTGTTAGCGCTATCTGTGCAGCGACAGCCATATTTACCTGCCAACAGAAAGAAAGAATATATATATATATATATCCGTTTACATATATGCACGAACATATATGTATGGATGATAGCTACTTGAGTTCAGCGGGAAAATTTCTTGCCATTTCCTTGGAGAGTGTGGATTTCAGCGCAAAAAGGATTCTGGTGGAGGGGGGGGGATGAATGATTTATACAGAAATTCTCTTAAATGTACTTTTTTATCGGAAGTTCCAGAGTTCGTTTTGTTATTCTTTACATATCCCCACATATCCCTTTGGATCTTGTTGTCCTTTTCTTAACCAACACACGACTCCATGTCCCCCCAACGAACACTGTTGACCGAATGCCACACGCATCTCTGTTCTTGCCACAGCCCACCGGGTGGGCTGTGTGCAGCCGACTCGATGGTCTTCCAATTAGCGGTTTTTGGTGAGGGCTTGCAGCTGTTTTCCCACACTCTCACCCGTCTAACGCCTCTTCTGCGTGCTGCGTCCCTTCGCTTTTGCTTCGCTTATCGCACGGCCTTGTCCATTGGTTTGTGTAGCCTGTTGGCTGTTTGGCCAACATCCGTGCCACCTCCTGCCAAAATGCCACATTAGCTGTGTCCCAGTCCCTATCCCATCGCCTGCCAGTACTCCATTCCACTCTCTGCACTGCCGCAAGTCCTTCTGCCACTCGCAGGCTGCCGCTTGCCTGCTTCGCCTCCTCCTACGAACAGGCAACCGCTTCTCACATTTCTCCTATCTTGCCATCCCCATCTCATCCCCGCACACCCACACACACACTCACACAGATAGACATCACCCACACACACACACAGAATGGCAGGAGAAAAAAAATTGTTGGTTTAGTTGGTTTCCCTGACTTTTCGCGCTGTGTTTTGGCTCTCCGTTCGATTTTCCCAGGTTTCCGCGTGAGTGTGTGAGTCTGTGTAAAAAAATATCAAAAAATAATAAATGCGTTTGCCCCCCGCCCCTCCCATACACCCATACATATGTGGAAATGTATGTGTGTGCCAGTTTTGCTGGTAACTTCTTTAGCTCCCCCCTCAGACCCATTCCCCTTCCCCTTCCCCTTCCACCTGCAGAGGCAACAAAAAGTTTTACGTTCATGCATATTGGTAATTTATTAGCATAAAATGCCAGCAACGCGTAAATAATGCACAAACATTTTGTTGTTGTTTCTGCCAAAGAGAACATTCTGCTCCCCCGGGTATGCTACATCCCCCTGCCCCCCTGCCCATACCACATTTGATTGCACCTATGAATGCACTGCAATTAAAACCAAGGGATATAAGGGATATAATCAAGTCTCGAAATATAATCAAAGCATTGGAGATGAATACAAATACAACAAAAATTAAATTAAATAAAAAAAAAACCTAAAAACTCCCCATTAAATTCTGAAATTTATGGATGGTAAGAAAACCAAAATATTAAATTAAAAAAAATAGAAAATAAACAAATGTTTAGTTTTAATAATCAATATACGTAATACGTATGTGTAATATATTATAAGTTTAAATAGTTTTTTTGACTAGTGCCAATCTTGTAGCACTGGGATTAATTATGAACAGGTCCTGGTACAGGCCACCATATAAGCCAAACAGTCTATTTGAAGGAGGCCACTTGAGTAAAAGGATACATGGACTTATGAGCAGTAAGACCATATAATCATAGCAAATCATGTCATCGACCCATCGACCCATGTCAAACCTGAATCTGTCAACAGAATTTTACAAACGCTACCTTAAAGGACTTCTAATTAATGCAACTATCTAAGAACCAAAAGAAAGCATGTGAAATAATTTTTTTTCATTTTTCCTGAGTTTTCAAAGTCAACATTTTGGGAAAATATACCGCAAAAAATTTAAATTTTGAATTTTGAAGATTAATAATTTCCAGACGGTAAGCTGAAGCTACAAAGAATTAAAATTAAAATTATGGCTGCATTTATCAGCTTTTTAGAATTTCAAAGCTCAAGAAAACCAAATGTAAGATGCTTAAGCTATAGTAAGTAAGTAAAAAAAGGAGGTACTACTTCTGAAAAAAACATTAAAATAAAATATATGATTTAAAAAATTAAAAAAAAACTCTACTTTGAAAAAAAAAATGCATTCAAAACTTGGAAAGCCCCAAATCTATCAGAAAAAGTCGGTTCGGTTCACAGCGGAAATGTGCTCTTGCTATCTATATTTAAAGCAAGGATTTTCGTAAAATAAACTGATTAAAGAGACTTGCCCAAAAACCATAGAAACTTCCTGGCTTATACTAATTTTTAGTCTGTTTATTTGAAGATGGATTGAAAATGCTGAAGGGCACTTCCTCAAGGAAAAACCATGAAATAACTCCGAAAAGAGTTAGGGATCAGTAGAAGGCCTTTACTTCCATTTGGGGAACACTGTTTATCAAAAGGTAGCTTGTATTTTTGTCAGTGTATTCGCATATGTCCATAACTATATACATATATATTTTATTGGTTTTTCTGAGCGTAAAATTCATTTCCGCTGACTTTCTACGTCGCTCACATGTCACCGGACTAGAACTCGGAGCGGGAACAGCATCAAAAGTAGAACCAGGAGCAGCAGTTGGGGCAGGACCAGAACTAGGAGAAGCAAGAGGACCACGAACAGGTCAAGGAAGTGGAACTCCTTCCGCCTTTCTTTTCCAACCAGAACTTTCATTACAACCACAACACACTCTCTCCCTCTATTTGGGGAGAAATGTTAAGTTCAATATTTCCGTTAAAAGTGCGACATGCGACTCCAAGATGGCTTTCCTTTCCCCTCCTGTTGGGGCGGGGCTGGTCTGGGCGTTCAGGTCGAGTGATTTCCGTTCGCCATTGACACATCTGACAGATGACAATTTTGTTTTTCTGCTGCAGCGACAATTCTTGGGGTTAAAGTTGGGTTCCGTTTGCAGTTCTTGTTTTGGCCATAACGCTAGAATATTTTTTATTTTGGGAATAAGATTTCACACATCCCTCCCTCTAATGGATATCCATTGTCTGATGCACAGGGAAGTTCCTCCATTAAGAATCTTGACGAAATCTCAACACAAATTGAGGCCACGATTCAGTCATTAGACCTGGGCCAAAGATGGCTAAAACTTGGCCAAGTTTCGGGGCAAGACAATGGGCATGGTATGGCAGGGCATGGCTTGGCATGGCATGTGTGCTGATGGCCAAAAGAAAATGAATTCCAACCGAATGCAGTGACCCGATTCCCTTGTTAATCAGACAAATGACTGAGGAACGGAACGAGACGACCTTAATTTGGTGGCTCTGGCTCTGGGTTGTACACGTTGTACCTTTTGGCCATAAATAATTAGCCATTTTGGCTGTGGCACACTTAACATGGGGACAACATTTGCATGCACCCAAGCAGGGTATAGGATAGGCAGGGGGGGGTGGGTGCCACATAGCATAGCCTACTTAATGGCGCCAAATGCTCGTTAAATGCTCGCCTGGTTTGTGCGGCACACAAATGCGAATTGTTTTAATTGAAATGGAAAACGCGTAAATTTAATTGAAATTCCGTCGCTGTGTGCCGCATTTGTTTTTCTATTTGCATTCAATTTCACTTGGCAACAAACACAGTACACACACACCCAGACACACACACACCAGAAGGAAACACAGCTGCACACACACACAGATACAAATTGCAATGGACACTAAAATGGACACAAAGGCACAGCACAGCGGGTTGTGGGGTCTCTCTCTCTCTCTCTCTCTCCCTATCTCTCTGAGCAAAGTGTTTATTAACTTTGGCTGTTTGATCCACTTTGCGAATGGCAGCAGCAGGACCCCTGCTGCTGCCCCTCCTCCTTTTCCTCCTCCCTCTGTTGCCTCCTGTTTCAAGGATATTTGCCATGTGGTGGCAGCCACACACAAAAAGTGCTGCAAACAGAGGAACGAAGGAGAAGAACGGGCACAAAACGAATGAATGAATGAATGCATGAAACGGCAGACAGCAGGGGGATGGCAGAGAAGGGTTAGGGCTGGGATTAGGGGCAGGAGTACAGGGGTACAGGCAGGAGTACAGTACCCCACAGCGCACAGAGAAAGACAGAAAGAGAGAGAGAGAGAGAGGGAGCGGATAATTCAAATGTAATTTACAAAAGCACTCGTTTGATTTGTTACTTGTGCTGTGTGCAACACCAACACCAAGAGCCAGGGAAACCCATCTCTCCAGATATACCACCCCCCACCCACCCACATCTCGAAGCTCTGCATCTGCATTCCGACTGGGCATTAAAAGAGGGGGCAGATGGAAGGTACGGTACAGTAAATTAGTTGGTCCTGACTTTGGGTTAAGAGTTAGGGGCGAAAGAGAAAACCCAAAAACCAATAGAAAAAATAGAGGAAAATCCTGTTTCTTTGGCAGATAAAACTTGGGATACCCTAAGGACAGGTTTTAATAATTTTAGGGCTACAAGAGGTAGGGCCATAGCACCCTTAAGTGTGCAGGAAATTCACTAATCCTTTAATCAGAGATAAAAGCCTTCAGAAGCCAACGAATATTTCAAGATACTCAGGATTAAGAAGATATTTCATAGATTCCTTAAGTAAATTTCCATGAAGTTATCTTTAAGAATAACCAATGTATCCAATCATACATTTCCAGTACTTTCTCTTAGGGTATCAGAGTCCTTCATCGCCATTCTATTTATTTTCCCCCGCCATTGCAATTGCAATTGCACTGCAGAAACAAATACTTTGCCAGAGCAGGGAGTCCGTCTTTGGAGTCCTTCCGCTATTATTTGAATTGAATTATCTAACTAATTGGATCGGGTCGGATCGGGTTGGATTGGGTCGGTGGAAAGGGCGGCGGAGGTGGAGCTTGCGTCTGGCCAACACCAAAAGTCAACTAATTAGGCGCACACAAATTATAACAACATTTATGCCAGATATACGAGTCTATGGGGAGATTATGAATAGCTAAAGGCAGAGGCAGAGGCTGAGACACGCTCCCCTTTAATTGCCGTCAGATTAAATTAATGCAGAGACAAATGTAGATAGTATATCAATCGAGGGCTTAACTAGTTTTAGTTTTGGGGCATTGGTATTCATGTTTTGGCACCACGGCTGGCCAAGTCTTCTGGCCAAGCAACACGTACAACAAATTAACTTAATTCCTTGAACGGGGAGTGCTGCCCAAATGGGAGAAATGGCAGCAAAATGGAAAGTTAACCTAAATAGATAAGGCTCTTTAGTACCGTAAAATACATCTAATAAGAGCCTCAAATAATCGAATAAAAAATGTTTTGCGGGACAAACTTTTACCATCGACACGGCACTGAATAATTAAGAAACAATTCTCCGCCGAGAGGGACGAGAGATGCGATTTGTTACTATATAAGAGAGGCATTGCCGATGCGGAGTGCTGGAGGCTTGAGCTATATATTGTGAGGAATTAATATTCCTCACAAAGCCCTAGTAGGGGATACGGCGAATTCGCCGTACGGGAGCGAGGCGGTCCCGTTATGAGAAAGTACAAGGCGGACACCGCGAGAGGAAGGGAACGATGACAGTGAGCCGGCCCATGTAGGCCATGTAGCCGGGCCCATGTAGGCCATACATGCCATGCAGGCCATGTAGGCGGGTCCCGGTGGAGAGGATGTGGGAACACAACGGAGGCCGATGGAAAGATACCGACGCCACCGGAATTAACCGTTGCGGCCGAGCAGCAGCGCAGAGGCTGGGCCGCACCGAGCCTATAAGAGGAGGCCGGCGGCAGTGGATAAAGGAATCAAGTGCGGAGAGTGAGCGAGTGCGGAGAAGAACAGAGCTAAATACAACAGAGTGACGCAGGAGTGAGACACAGGAGACAGCGGAAGGACGATCTCGACAAACAGGCCACGAGCCCGATCCAAGGTGAGAGTTACCGAGCCAATTTCCTAAGTGCGGAGTTGCGGTAGCCGAGACAGAACCCCCAACCGTTGCCCAAAGGAGCCCCGAGGACACCCGATTGGTGCGGAGTTGTGCGGGCGGACAGAGCGATAGCCGCGTCAGAACCCCTAGCCCGAGCGCCATCGGAGTCGTGGCGGTAAAGGTACCACCGATATACCCCAGCGAATGATATAGCCGTAAGATAGCCGTAAGATAGCCATAAGATACCAATAAAGCGAAGTACCATTAGAATACCTGACCCGCGTGTATTTCTTGCTTGTCGTAGGGGCAACAAACAAATTCGTTGCAGCAACCTGCCGACCGCTGAGCCAGCCCAGCTGAACTTGACGGAAGAAAGCGGTTCGTTACAACTGGCGCCCAACGTGGGGCTTTCTGTCCCTTTTCCGGCTCACCTCTCGTACGGCCCTCTCATGACACCGATGAGCCTTTTAAATTGCGCGCGCGGCCGTTTCCCTCAGGGCGCCCCCTGTCGGTGCTCTGCTCCCATCGCTCGCGAGTTACCGCGGCTGGCGATGTTCACCTATCGGTTCAGAGAACCGATGATCGTCCGGAATCAGCTCCGATCGTGGAACACCCGATAGGTGCGCGACGGGCTTGGGCTACCAGACCCGCTCGATACTCACGTGTAATATCCGCCTGTACCGCGTTTCCCGGCCTGCAATCTGGCCACCCCAATCCCTTCCATCGCTGCTGCCCCAATGCCCGGTGAGTACTAATTTCATCATTTTTTTATTTATTCCTTCATCCACTTCCTTACAGCCTCCCTTATGCCTCCACAAACACCTCGGCTTTACCGGCGGCTACCGACACCCGGTACCGCACCCCGCGCACTCGCACGAGGCGTTTCACGCGGCGACCGACAGGTCGGGTTCCGTCCACGGCCCGGACCACCGCCTCTGGCCATTCCTCCTCGGCCACCTGGCGCCAACGCTGCTGCTCCGCTGGCTGCCCTTCGGGCATCGACCGCTGCCGCTGGAGTTGCGGCCGAGCGACGGGCGCTCTCGCCTCCGGGCAGGAGACTTGCCTTGCCAGGACAGGCCGCTCCTGCGCCTTCACAGGTGAGGGCCACACCCACGGACCGCGCTCCAACTCCTCCTCAGCCGGTCCCGCCGCTGCCGTCTCCGCTGTCGGCTCCTCTGCCGTGGAAACCGAAGGTAGGAGAGATGGTGTGGGCGAGGCAACACCACCTGTCTAACGCCGCCGAAGGATTCGCCGCGAAGTTGGCCCCAAGATTCGACGGGCCATACCAAATAATGAATTTCGTCTCGCCGGTGATATGTGAGCTCAGGAGGGAAGGCAATGAGCACAAACGGAGGGCGCACATTGGGGACCTGAAGCCACAACCGGAGGGGGAAGAGAGAGACCAATCCAAAAGAAACAATACGAAGGTAGTAGTACACGGAAAACCAGCGGCAGAGTGTGAACGACGGACGGCGAAGAGGAGTCTGGAAAGAAAGCAGGCAGATTAAGCCGGGTCGTCAAAAAGGGGCAAGACATACCTGACGGCGCTGAGCGTGCGCCGGCCGGGCCCCGGGCTGAGAGGCGTCCGGAGGACCGGGGGGGAACTAAGAATCGGGTCCGGTGAATACCGTGCCAGAAGTCCAGATCCGAGGGCCTCACTGGTCTGTCGGGTACGGCCATGCAGAAGGCCCGCCCAAGCGCTGCCTTACGGGCGGGGATCCGGAGGATCCCCGGGTCCGGGGCGGTTGTTTGGCGCAGAGGCCACGCAGGAAGCCAAGCCAGAAACAGAGGAGAAGGTGTGGGTTGGGAGCGACCGCCGCCATATACCCGGGCGAGAGGTCGGATGGAATTAGTGGATGAAGGAGTCGATCTTGGATACTCACCTGGTCCGATGGGGGTCGAACAGGCCGGGGACGGCGTCCCTCAAATAGGAAACAGAACACTACAACAAAAATAAATAAAACAAAACAAAATAATAAGAAAAAAAAGGAAATTAAAGAAGAAAACAAAAAAAAAAAAAATAATGAGAAAAAAAAAAGGAAAAAAAAACACATGAAATGGAAACACTGCTAGGAAAATAAATAAAACACAAAAAAAAAAAAAAAAAGGGGATAGGATCGTCGCTACGATCAACCCTAGTCATCCTAAAATATCCCAGCCCCGAATAGGGAAGGGTATCGCGGAGAGGGAAGCAACGGGATCCCAGGAGAGAGCAATAGAGGGAAGTACCGTACGGCGGAACGAAGGGAATTGCAACATTAGCAGGGCGGCTACCGAAACGGCAGCGAGCGATCACTTGGAGATCATAGCCCAAAGGAAAGACACGTGGTAAGAAAATATGGAGAAATTAATGAAGAGATACCTGGAGGAGCAGTTCCGAAGCGTGGGCGCAGGAGAGGCCGGTGCACACCGCCAGCGACGGGCGGAGCCAGGACTGGAGCTGATGGCATCACCGATGGGGAGCCCCGGAGTTTCCCCAGCGAGCGCGTGGTCGGCGCTGGACTCCCCGCAGAGTAGGCGGACAATCGAGGTGTCAGAGGACAGCGACGACGTAGTGCTGGTGTCAGTGCAACCAGCGCCGACACGAAGGGCGCCCATACGGGATGAGGAGGAGGCCAGGTGGGACGCGGCGTTCCTGGGCATTGCCATCCGGACTGCGGAGCGGTTTCTGCGCGAAAGGAGGAGAGAGGAGCCGAAGCGGGCAGCACCGAAGCCGACGCAGGCAGCGGCGGAGCAAACGCGGACAGCGGCAACGCCGACGCAAGCAGCGGCAGAACCAACGCAGGCGGCGCCGAGGCCGACGCAGGCAGCGTCGAAGCCGACGCAGGCGGCGCCGAAGCCGACGCAGGCAGCGTCGAAGCCGACGCAGGTCACGCCGACACCGGCGCTGGCAGCGCCGAAGCCGAGGCCGGCGGCGCATAGGCGGGCAGAGCCAAGGAAGGCGCAGGCAGCATCGCGACCGACGCCGGCACCGCAGGAGTTGGCCGGTAGGCAACGGTCCACGGCGGAAGAGGAGGAGGACAGACAATACCTCAAGCAGACCATATCGGCTTTATGGCAAGAGCGGATGGACCAGCGGCGGACCCGGAGGGCAGAGGCAGAGGCGCGACGCGAGGAGGAGATAAGGCGGCGTGAGCAGGCGCGTCTCCAACGCAAGGAGGATCAGCGGCGGCGCGAAGAGGAACGCCAACGGAGCGCGGACCGAAGGGCGGCGGAAGCGCGGCGCGAGGAAGAGCTACTCCAACGGGAGGAAGGACGACGGGCGAAGGAACGCGAGGAGGAGCGGCAACGGAGCGAGGCGCGGAGGACTGCAGAGCGAAAGGCGAGGGAGGAGGCGGCCATGATGCAGGCGGCTCGAGACGCGCTGCGGCGCCAGACCGAGGCGAGAGCACGGAGCGCGGAGCGGGAGGCCGATGGACGAGAGGAGGCGGTGGCCCCACCGCCACCAAAGTTCGTGCGGATAAGGTCGGCCGCCGAAATGCAGCAGTCGCAGCAGCAGCAGTCACCACAGCAGCCTTCGCCGCAGCAGCAGTCGCCGCAGCCTTCGCCGCAGCAGCAATCGCAGCAGCAGCAGTCGCCGCAGCAGCAGTCGCAGCAGCAGCAGTCGCCGCAGCAGCAGTCGCCGCAGCAGCAGTCGCCGCAGCAGCAGTCGCCGCAGCAGCAGTCGCAGCAGCAGCAGTCGCAGCAGCAGCAGTCGCAGCAGCCTTCGCTGCAGCAGCAATCGCGGCAGCCGCAATCGCCACAGCAGCAATCGCCGCAGCAGCAGTCGCAGCAGCAGCAGGCAGCGCAGCAGCCTTCGCCGACAGAGGCCCAGCAGGAGCCGGCACAGGAGCCGCAGCCCCAGTGGCAGGGGCCCGAAGCCGCGAAGTATGGCCCGTTTGTGACGGAGAAGGTGCACTCGGTGGTCGGTGACGGGGTGGTATGAGCGATAGCCGCGTCAGAACCCCTAGCCCGAGCGCCATCGGAGTCGTGGCGGTAAAGGTACCACCGATATACCCCAGCGAATGATATAGCCGTAAGATAGCCGTAAGATAGCCATAAGATACCAATAAAGCGAAGTACCATTAGAATACCTGACCCGCGTGTATTTCTTGCTTGTCGTAGGGGCAACAAACAAATTCGTTGCAGCAACCTGCCGACCGCTGAGCCAGCCCAGCTGAACTTGACGGAAGAAAGCGGTTCGTTACAATATATGTGAAGTTCCTCTGCCGAAGAACTACCCTTCAATCATTTCCATTTCGAATTGGTACGTGCACAATATTCCACAGTAAATTTATCTATATAATATCTATATAATCTAAGGAAATATTTTCTATTTTATAATTTATAATTGGAAGGAATTATTCTTCTTCCATATATAAGAGATATATATTCACTCCGTCGAGACGTTTTTATATTGTTTTTTATTTGGGCTATCTGAGATCGGTGCGAAATTGAATGCACATAATGTATAATGATCAAGAAAGACTTCAATAAGAAAATGTCTCACTTTAATCGAAATAATCAAATATCCTTAACAGATTGTTCAATAATTTGTAGCTGTGTTTCATCGCAATTTCCAAGCTATGACCGTTATCAAGAATGTTGTACTAGAATTTGTATTGCAATTTCCGATTTGATAACAAGCTTTTGTCTATTGGCCTATAAAAGATTCAACCTTAGAGAAGAATGGGTTAGTCTTGCCAAAATGTTTCTGCGATACACTGGAGTCTTCGCCTTCGCCTGCTTGGGTCTGCTTTCCCTATCGGTGGCATATAAAATAACACCGAATGTGGTAGATGGTGAGAACATGAGGGAGGTCATTCGCCAGCCTTCATCTAATTTTGTGGTGTCTTTAGGTATTCCTGGATCCCTGAACATTACCACAGCGCCATTTGTTAAAATCGGCCATGGCTACTATTACATTGAGAGCAACCTAGAAAAGAATTGGTTTGAAGCCTATGAATCGTGTAGAAAAATAAATGCCGACTTGGTTGCATTCGAAACCATGGAAGAATGGGACTTGATCAATCAATGTCTCTTTCAAAAGAAAATCGATAATATGTACTGGACCGGAGGCAATGACTTGGCGAATGTGGGTAGACATAATTGGTTCTCAACGGGAGAACCCGTGGCACTGAACATCTGGTATCCGGGAGAACCAAATAATTATAAAGGAAGTGAGCACTGTGACGAATTGGGACATGGACGGACCATTCAAACATTGAATGATAGAAATAGCGCAACAAAGAACCGTTATATTTGCGAGGCACCTCAGCCTAAAACAGCCTCGTTTATAGTGTGGTAATTGTAATTAAGAAAAAATTAATTAATTATAGAAAGTCAAACCTAAAAGCGTCTAGGAAGGTCTTCGTAAATGCAATCGAAAATTTCCTGAAAAGTGTTCTTAATTGTTTGATGCTTCAAATAATTACACTAGTCAACACAACATTACCGCTGTGGCCAAAAATGAATTTTTATGATAGATTTGGGACTTAAACATTTTTAAGCAATTATGGTTTTTTCGAGGTAGTGCTTCTTATTTTCACTGAACTTACGCATCTTACATCTGGCTGTATTGAACTTTGCAATTCTAAAAGGCTGATAAGTGCAGCTATAAATCGGACCGCAACACTTTGTAGCTGCAGCTTACCGTCTGGAAATTATTAAGCCTTCAAATTCAAATTTGATCATTTTTTTGCGGTGTTTTTCTCGGAAGTTTTGACTTTAAAAACTCAGGAAAAGCCGAAAAAAAATATTTCTTGAGCTATATTTTTGGTTTTGGATGGGTACATTAATTAGGAGTCGTTTAACGTATTGTTTTCAGAAATCGATGGATAAACGGCTAAAGTGCAGCCGTTTGACCAAACCTTCGTATGCCGAATCTATTTGCTGCTCACTTACCCTGAATCCTGCTAGCCTAGAGTTTCGAGCGGTAATCTATTTTTGAATCCAAAAGAATCTAGTTCCAGAAGTGTTTTCTTTTTTCGGCATTATCTCTGAGCGGAAATCCATGAGTTTCGGTTCCGTTCCGGTTCCACAGAGCAAATGAGTTTCGGTTCTCTCAGCTTTTGTCAGCCATCACAAGGCGCTAAATTTGAAAAGGAAAATGGGGATAATTCAATGGCAGTCAGTACATAGTATATTTTCTGTTGTTTGATGGGTTTTTGAGTTCCCCAAAGCCCTTTTATATTCCTGTAAAGCTGTTCGAAGGATATTCTTTTAAACTGTAATAATGGGGGGGTGTACTGCCTTCAAGCGACAAATGGGTATTGAGGAATTGGGGAGTTTCCCGGCTAAGATCCTATCCCATTGCTAGTAGCTTTTGAATCACGTAGCCATAAAGGTTATAGTTATGGCCAGGAGTCGCTCCGCTCCACTCCGCTCCACTCCACTCTCTCTCTCCGTGTGACACAATTACGAATTCCGCAGCAAGTGTTTGGCATGCATTTGAAATACTTTTGCCCAGTGCCAGTGCCTCCCCCCACCCTTGGCAAGTGGGAAATTCTTATTGAATTGCATGTGGCATGCCACACGAGACTGTGGCTGGGTCTGGGACTCCTCTCCGACCCGTGCCATCCATGCGGGAGGGGGCAATGTGCAGTATGCTGAGAATGCTGCTCCCGATTCCTGTTAGTTTTAATGCTGCCGCTGACAGTTTTTCCTTTTGCCCGCCCTTCCATTACTTGACTTTACTTCTGTTTGGCCGGCCCCGCCAACCCGACAACCTGTCCAGGAAAATGCCGCCAGCATTTTTCCAATTTCCGCATTCAAGGAAAGGCAAAGGCCCAAAGACATTTTCACATTCCTTTGCTTTGCTCGGCAGCGGCCACAAGTGTTTCCAGATATTCAAAGGTTATTCGGAAAGTCTTTGAGAAAAGTGTGGGGGGAAAATAAATAGGAATTTATGGGAAATTAGCTATACCGTTGGAACCTCTAATGTGTTCAGAGAGAGCTGCTGCTGTTACTGCTGCTCCTGCTCTGATGCTCTGAAGATGCTCTCTGGGTGCCTTTTGCCATTGCCTGCTTTTAGGGGCACATTCACACCCACACAGGCACACACATGCAGCCACATGGAGCCTCCCACTCTTTTTGTACACTAGGAAAAGGGTATACTGATTCTGTTTAGATGTTTGGAATGAAGGAAAGTAATGGAATAATTAAGTAATTTTGTAACCTTTTAATTTAAAGCTCATAAAACGGCAATATATATAATCCCTTCAAATAGGACTACTATATCCACAAATATATATTTTTGTCATGGGAAAACTGCCTTGAAAAAACAGAACTTTTGTCTTGTGTAGGGTATGTAAATCTTCGACTTTCAATGCTAGGCACTCCCTTCTTTTTGTATGTCAAGCATTATAATTCTGGCAATTCCTTCTCATATATGTTCCTGTGTGTGTGTGTGTGTTTCCTTGCCTGTGTTTGTGTGGCAGAGTGTTGTTGGCTGGTGAAACTTTTGCTGTGTTGCATATTTTGTGCAGATTAATTAAATTGCCGGCACGAAGCCGGTAACCAGAGGCGTGGCATGGCGGCGGCGGGTTAAGTGGAAGTGTGGGTAAGGGAATGCTCAGAGTGCGGCAAAGCCGTGTTGAGGCCTTCATGGCACTGTTAGCCAAAAGTGAAGTGCACTATTAAATGTTTTTTCCGAAAATTGGATGGGGAAAACAAACTAAACTAACCAAGAAATACTAGAATAAAATGAAAAGAGAGTTAATATTTTTCGGCAATTAGTTGAAGAGATAGAAACAAAGGAAACGGAAACGGAAACAGTGAAGGTTGAACAGTTGCATGGCAGCCAGCCTTGGGAGGATCATAGCAGACAGCTTTGCTAGTATTATAGAAAGTTAGATTTTTAAGTATCATGGCAGTCAGCTTTTTAGTTTTATAGCAGCATTCTTAGCGACTGACAGCCAAAAGAGATAGATAATAGCGAAAGCTAACAGCAAGAGCTAACTGCAAGAGCTAACAGCTCAAGCTAACAGCTAAAACTAACAGCTAAAACTAACAGCATAAGCTAACAGCAAAGGCTAACAGATATAGCTAGCAGAAGACAGCTAACAGAAGGTCTAACAGAGAAATTCAACAGCAAATGCCAACAGAGTGCACTCCTCCGCAGTCAACAGCAGCTGTTAGCTCCATCCAAAGAGGAAATTCTCTTAAATGTTAAGCTCCATGGCAAGAGAGAGCCTCTGCTAGGGAATAACATCTGCTAGCCAACAGCAGGACCAGCCAACAGTCAACAGCGCGGACCAACAGACCAATTTGAAGTTGGCTAGAAACTTATTCCTTCCTTCCTTCCTGTCACCTTTTGTGGGAGGGAATAGATAAAACTTTAACCACCGGAAAGAGCTCAAACAGATTTGTGAAAACATTTCATATCCTAATTACAGTAGACCATAGATTACCGTATATGTAATTATGAGCCCCAAGGATACCCTGGACAAAGATTGCCATATCAAATGCAAGGCGACATAGGACCCAGTGGCGCCCATTGGCCGTTGGCCCTTTGGTCCTTTGGCATTTGTTAGCAATTAAATGTGTTCACTTGAACAATTTGCCATTCACAGCAGAGCCAAAGGCCCGGCCCCGCCGCCGCTTGCAAAGGTTGCCTTTGCCGCCAAACAATGACTCCAGTCTTGGCCAACTTTTCAGATGGCCAACAATGAGGAGCAGCCGCTGTGTGGTTGGCAAAAGTAAGCCAAATGAGAGAATAGCCTTGGGACTTGCACTTTTAATTAAATAATTATGATTTTTAAATTACTGAAAGTTTGGTCTGGGAAATCCATATATAATACATCGATCTTGTGCTGCTTTCATTTAGATCTTTCAGATTCTCCAACAGTAGTTTTCCGCTCTCATCTATCTTCAAGTCTGCCATCATCATCCTCATCATCATCCGGCATTCAGCATCGCTTTATGGTGGGTAATATTTATCTTACTTTACCCAATTCTCAATGTGTTTGTTCTCATTCGTGTTAGCCAGCTTGTTTACACTCGGCTCCACCATGCCACCGTGCCACCGTACCCGTCTATCCTTTCGTACCTTCTTGGCTCACACACACACACACACACAGCACTCGCTCCTCCATTGCCTTACTTGGCATTTAAGTGCCATATAAATTAATTTTCACACACACACAGGGCAGGGCAGGGGCAGGAGCAGGAGCAGGAGCTGGAGTCGTCTGCTCTTCTCACCTAGTTTTTATGCAGTTTCCCCGCCAGTTTCCGCTGCGAATGCATTTCCATGGCCAGCCCACATACTCCTAAGTATCCAATAATTTCCTCAGGGCTGGGCTTGGGCAGCGGGGCAATTGTTGCTTTTCCTTCTCGCTTTCCCTGAGTTATGTCCCGGCGGCAGACGTACTCTGCGACACTCTGTAAATTATGCAATCCAATGGACGCAGCGCTTCTTAATTGTCCGCTAGTCCGATAAAGCCAGAGGCTCCCAAAAGAGAGAGAAAAATGGCCACCCCTCCCTCTCGGATCGTCGCCAAAGGAGGGGCAGATATTTTTTCAGGCTTACTTGAAGTCTTAGCCAGGGAATACCTTTCCCTCGTTCTCTTTTTCGTCTTAACCAAAAACTGCAGCTGTGTTTACCTTGAAATTTTGGTTTTCAATAATATTTGGCATGGGGTTCAGAGGGGGGTGGCTTCCGGGGGTGGTTGTGTGTGTGTGTGTGCTCGTCTACATGTCTTTTGCAAAAATAGCAAATGCATAAATGTGGTTACGCAGCGGAAAAGAGAAGGCAAACAGAACGGCGAGAGCCGAAAGAAGGCCAGGTGGGCGGTGGAGTGAGGGGGTGGGGTGAAAGTTCAGCGGTGTTAGCGCTATCTGTGCAGCGACAGCCATATTTACCTGCCAACAGAAAGAAAGAATATATATATATATATCCGTTTACATATACATATATATATATGTGCATATATGCACGAACATATATGTATGGATGATAGCTACTTGAGTTCAGCGGGAAAATTTCTTGCCATTTCCTTGGAGAGTGTGGATTTCAGCGCAAAAAGGATTCTGGTGGAGGGGGGGGGGATGAATGATTTATACAGAAATTCTCTTAAATGTACTTTTTTATCGGAAGTTCCAGAGTTCGTTTTGTTATTCTTTACATATCCCCACATATCCCTTTGGATCTTGTTGTCCTTTTCTTAACCAACACACGACTCCATGTCCCCCCAACGAACACTGTTGACCGAATGCCACACGCATCTCTGCTCTTGCCACAGCCCACCGGGTGGGCTGTGTGCAGCCGACTCGATGGTCTTCCAATTAGCGGTTTTTGGTGAGGGCTTGCAGCTGTTTTCCCACACTCTCACCCGTCTAACGCCTCTTCTGCGTGCTGCGTCCCTTCGCTTTTGCTTCGCTTATCGCACGGCCTTGTCCATTGGTTTGTGTAGCCTGTTGGCTGTTTGGCCAACATCCGTGCCACCTCCTGCCAAAATGCCACATTAGCTCTGTCCCAGTCTCTATCCCATCGCCTGCCAGTACTCCATTCCACTCTCTGCACTGCCGCAAGTCCTTCTGCCACTCGCAGGCTGCCGCTTGCCTGCTTCGCCTCCTCCTACGAACAGGCAACCGCTTCTCACATTTCTCCTATCTTGCCATCCCCATCTCAACCCCCCCCCCCCCACCCCACCCTCCCGCACTCCTCAGATGCATTTCGAGTTTTGAGCGTGTGTTTCCAGCTATTTTTATACGATTTGCTATTTTTTCCGGATTTTTGTTTGCCATTGTTGCTGGCTCCCCCTCCCCTCCCCTCCCATCTCCCGGCCCCACTCCTAGTTTCACCTTTTTTTTCTCGCATAAAACTGACGCCAAATTTCTTTGGCGTCAACCAATGCACAGAACGCACACCCACACACACACTCACACAGATAGACATCACCCACACACACACACAGAATGGCAGGAAAAAAAAAATTGTTGGTTTAGTTGGTTTCCCTGACTTTTCGCGCTGTGTTTTGGCTCTCCGTTCGATTTTCCCAGGTTTCCGCGTGAGTGTGTGAGTCTGTGTAAAAAAATATCAAAAAATAATAAATGCGTTTGCCCCCCGCCCCTCCCATACACCCATACATATGTGGAAATGTATGTGTGTGCCAGTTTTGCTGGTAACTTCTTTAGCTCCCCCCTCAGACCCAATCCCCTTCCCCTTCCACCTGCAGAGGCAACAAAAAGTTTTACGTTCATGCATATTGGTAATTTATTAGCATAAAATGCCAGCAACGCGTAAATAATGCACAAACATTTTGTTGTTGTTTCTGCCAAAGAGAACATTCTGCTCCCCCGGGTATGCTACATCCCCCTGCCCCCCTGCCCATACCACATTTGATTGCACCTATGAATGCACTGCAATTAAAACCAAGGGATATAAGGGATATAATCAAGTCTCGAAATATAATCAAAGCATTGGAGATGAATACAAATACAACAAAAATTAAATTAAATAAAAAAAAAACCTAAAAACTCCCCATTAAATTCTGAAATTTATGGATGGTAAGAAAACCAAAATATTAAATTAAAAAAAATAGAAAATAAACAAATGTTTAGTTTTAATAATCAATATACGTAATACGTATGTGTAATATATTATAAGTTTAAATAGTTTTTTTGACTAGTGCCAATCTTGTAGCACTGGGATTAATTATGAACAGGTCCTGGTACAGGCCACCATATAAGCCAAACAGTCTATTTGAAGGAGGCCACTTGAGTAAAAGGATACATGGACTTATGAGCAGTTAGACCATATAATCATAGCAAATCATGTCATCGACCCATCGACCCATGTCAAACCCGAATCTGTCAACAGAATTTTACAAACGCTACCTTAAAGGACTTCTAATTAATGCAACTATCTAAGAACCAAAAGAAAGCATGTGAAATAATTTTTTTTCATTTTTCCTGAGTTTTCAAAGTCAACATTTTGGGAAAATATACCGCAAAAAATTTAAATTTTGAATTTTGAAGATTAATAATTTCCAGACGGTAAGCTGAAGCTACAAAGAATTAAAATTAAAATTATGGCTGCATTTATCAGCTTTTTAGAATTTCAAAGCTCAAGAAAACCAAATGTAAGATGCTTAAGCTATAGTAAGTAAGTAAAAAAAGGAGGTACTACTTCTGAAAAAAACATTAAAATAAAATATATGATTTAAAAAATTAAAAAAAAACTCTACTTTGAAAAAAAAAATGCATTCAAAACTTGGAAAGCCCCAAATCTATCAGAAAAAGTCGGTTCGGTTCACAGCGGAAATGTGCTCTTGCTATCTATATTTAAAGCAAGGATTTTCGTAAAATAAACTGATTAAAGAGACTTGCCCAAAAACCATAGAAACTTCCTGGCTTATACTAATTTTTAGTCTGTTTATTTGAAGATGGATTGAAAATGCTGAAGGGCACTTCCTCAAGGAAAAACCATGAAATAACTCCGAAAAGAGTTAGGGATCAGTAGAAGGCCTTTACTTCCATTTGGGGAACACTGTTTATCAAAAGGTAGCTTGTATTTTTGTCAGTGTATTCGCATATGTCCATAACTATATACATATATATTTTATTGGTTTTTCTGAGCGTAAAATTCATTTCCGCTGACTTTCTACGTCGCTCACATGTCACCGGACTAGAACTCGGAGCGGGAACAGCATCAAAAGTAGAACCAGGAGCAGCAGTTGGGGCAGGACCAGAACTAGGAGAAGCAAGAGGACCACGAACAGGTCAAGGAAGTGGAACTCCTTCCGCCTTTCTTTTCCAACCAGAACTTTCATTACAACCACAACACACTCTCTCCCTCTATTTGGGGAGAAATGTTAAGTTCAATATTTCCGTTAAAAGTGCGACATGCGACTCCAAGATGGCTTTCCTTTCCCCTCCTGTTGGGGCGGGGCTGGTCTGGGCGTTCAGGTCGAGTGATTTCCGTTCGCCATTGACACATCTGACAGATGACAAGTTTGTTTTTCTGCTGCAGCGACAATTCTTGGGGTTAAAGTTGGGTTCCGTTTGCAGTTCTTGTTTTGGCCATAACGCTAGAATATTTTTTATTTTGGGAATAAGATTTCACACATCCCTCCCTCTAATGGATATCCATTGTCTGATGCACAGGGAAGTTCCTCCATTAAGAATCTTGACGAAATCTCAACACAAATTGAGGCCACGATTCAGTCATTAGACCTGGGCCAAAGATGGCTAAAACTTGGCCAAGTTTCGGGGCAAGACAATGGGCATGGTATGGCAGGGCATGGCTTGGCATGGCATGTGTGCTGATGGCCAAAAGAAAATGAATTCCAACCGAATGCAGTGACCCGATTCCCTTGTTAATCAGACAAATGACTGAGGAACGGAACGAGACGACCTTAATTTGGTGGCTCTGGCTCTGGGTTGTACACGTTGTACCTTTTGGCCATAAATAATTAGCCATTTTGGCTGTGGCACACTTAACATGGGGACAACATTTGCATGCACCCAAGCAGGGTATAGGATAGGCAGGGGGGTGGGTGCCACATAGCATAGCCTACTTAATGGCGCCAAATGCTCGTTAAATGCTCGCCTGGTTTGTGCGGCACACAAATGCGAATTGTTTTAATTGAAATGGAAAACGCGTAAATTTAATTGAAATTCCGTCGCTGTGTGCCGCATTTGTTTTTCTATTTGCATTCAATTTCACTTGGCAACAAACACAGTACACACACACCCAGACACACACACACCAGAAGGAAACACAGCTGCACACACACACAGATACAAATTGCAATGGACACTAAAATGGACACAAAGGCACAGCACAGCGGGTTGTGGGGTCTCTCTCTCTCTCTCTCTCTCCCTATCTCTCTGAGCAAAGTGTTTATTAACTTTGGCTGTTTGATCCACTTTGCGAATGGCAGCAGCAGGACCCCTGCTGCTGCCCCTCCTCCTTTTCCTCCTCCCTCTGTTGCCTCCTGTTTCAAGGATATTTGCCATGTGGTGGCAGCCACACACAAAAAGTGCTGCAAACAGAGGAACGAAGGAGAAGAACGGGCACAAAACGAATGAATGAATGAATGCATGAAACGGCAGACAGCAGGGGGATGGCAGAGAAGGGTTAGGGCTGGGATTAGGGGCAGGAGTACAGGGGTACAGGCAGGAGTACAGTACCCCACAGCACACAGAGAAAGACAGAAAGAGAGAGAGAGAGAGAGGGAGCGGATAATTCAAATGTAATTTACAAAAGCACTCGTTTGATTTGTTACTTGTGCTGTGTGCAACACCAACACCAAGAGCCAGGGAAACCCATCTCTCCAGATATACCACCCCCCACCCACCCACATCTCGAAGCTCTGCATCTGCATTCCGACTGGGCATTAAAAGAGGGGGCAGATGGGGGGTACGGTACAGTAAATTAGTTGGTCCTGACTTTGGGTTAAGAGTTAGGGGCGAAAGAGAAAACCCAAAAACCAATAGAAAAAATAGAGGAAAATCCTGTTTCTTTGGCAGATAAAACTTGGGATACCCTAAGGACAGGTTTTAATAATTTTAGGGCTACAAGAGGTAGGGCCATAGCACCCTTAAGTGTGCAGGAAATTCACTAATCCTTTAATTAGAGATAAAAGCCTTCAGAAGCCAACGAATATTTCAAGATACTCAGGATTAAGAAGATATTTCATAGATTCCTTAAGTAAATTTCCATGAAGTTATCTTTAAGAATAACCAATGTATCCAATCATACATTTCCAGTACTTTCTCTTAGGGTATCAGAGTCCTTCATCGCCATTCTATTTATTTTCCCCCGCCATTGCAATTGCAATTGCACTGCAGAAACAAATACTTTGCCAGAGCAGGGAGTCCGTCTTTGGAGTCCTTCCGCTATTATTTGAATTGAATTATCTAACTAATTGGATCGGGTCGGATCGGGTTGGATTGGGTCGGTGGAGAGGGCGGCGGAGGTGGAGCTTGCGTCTGGCCAACACCAAAAGTCAACTAATTAGGCGCACACAAATTATAACAGCATTTATGCCAGATATACGAGTCTATGGGGAGATTATGAATAGCTAAAGGCAGAGGCAGAGGCTGAGACACGCTCCCCTTTAATTGCCGTCAGATTAAATTAATGCAGAGACAAATGTAGATAGTATATCAATCGAGGGCTTAACTAGTTTTAGTTTTGGGGCATTGGTATTCATGTTTTGGCACCACGGCTGGCCAAGTCTTCTGGCCAAGCAACACGTACAACAAATTAACTTAATTCCTTGAACGGGGAGTGCTGCCCAAATGGGAGAAATGGCAGCAAAATGGAAAGTTAACCTAAATAGATAAGGCTCTTTAGTACCGTAAAATACATCTAATAAGAGCCTCAAATAATCGAATAAAAAATGTTTTGCGGGACAAACTTTTACCATCGACACGGCACTGAATAATTAAGAAACAATTCTCCGCCGAGAGGGACGAGAGATGCGATTTGTTACTATATAAGAGAGGCATTGCCGATGCGGAGTGCTGGAGGCTTGAGCTATATATATGTGAAGTTCCTCTGCCGAAGAACTACCCTTCAATCATTTCCATTTCGAATTGGTACGTGCACAATATTCCACAGTAAATTTATCTATATAATATCTATATAATCTAAGGAAATATTTTCTATTTTATAATTTATAATTGGAAGGAATTATTCTTCTTCCATATATAAGAGATATATATTCACTCCGTCGAGACGTTTTTATATTGTTTTTTATTTGGGCTATCTGAGATCGGTGCGAAATTGAATGCACATAATGTATAATGATCAAGAAAGACTTCAATAAGAAAATGTCTCACTTTAATCGAAATAATCAAATATCCTTAACAGATTGTTCAATAATTTGTAGCTGTGTTTCATCGCAATTTCCAAGCTGTGACCGTTATCAAGAATGTTGTACTAGAATTTGTATTGCAATTTCCGATTTGATAACAAGCTTTTGTCTATTGGCCTATAAAAGATTCAACCTTAGAGAAGAATGGGTTAGTCTTGCCAAAATGTTTCTGCGATACACTGGAGTCTTCGCCTTCGCCTGCTTGGGTCTGCTTTCCCTATCGGTGGCATATAAAATAACACCGAATGTGGTAGATGGTGAGAACATGAGGGAGGTCATTCGCCAGCCTTCATCTAATTTTGTGGTGTCTTTAGGTATTCCTGGATCCCTGAACATTACCACAGCGCCATTTGTTAAAATCGGCCATGGCTACTATTACATTGAGAGCAACCTAGAAAAGAATTGGTTTGAAGCCTATGAATCGTGTAGAAAAATAAATGCCGACTTGGTTGCATTCGAAACCATGGAAGAATGGGACTTGATCAATCAATGTCTCTTTCAAAAGAAAATCGATAATATGTACTGGACCGGAGGCAATGACTTGGCGAATGTGGGTAGACATAATTGGTTCTCAACGGGAGAACCCGTGGCACTGAACATCTGGTATCCGGGAGAACCAAATAATTATAAAGGAAGTGAGCACTGTGACGAATTGGGACATGGACGGACCATTCAAACATTGAATGATAGAAATTGCGCAACAAAGAACCGTTATATTTGCGAGGCACCTCAGCCTAAAACAGCTTCGTTTATAGTGTGGTAATTGTAATTAAGAAAAAATTAATTAATTATAGAAAGTCAAACCTAAAAGCGTCTAGGAAGGTCTTCGTAAATGCAATCGAAAATTTCCTGAAAAGTGTTCTTAATTGTTTGATGCTTCAAATAATTACACTAGTCAACACAACATTACCGCTGTGGCCAAAAATGAATTTTTATGATAGATTTGGGACTTAAACATTTTTAAGCAATTATGGTTTTTTCGAGGTAGTGCTTCTTATTTTCACTGAACTTACGCATCTTACATCTGGCTGTATTGAACTTTGCAATTCTAAAAGGCTGATAAGTGCAGCTATAAATCGGACCGCAACACTTTGTAGCTGCAGCTTACCGTCTGGAAATTATTAAGCCTTCAAATTCAAATTTGATCATTTTTTTGCGGTGTTTTTCTCGGAAGTTTTGACTTTAAAAACTCAGGAAAAGCCGAAAAAAAATATTTCTTGAGCTATATTTTTGGTTTTGGATGGGTACATTAATTAGGAGTCGTTTAACGTATTGTTTTCAGAAATCGATGGATAAACGGCTAAAGTGCAGCCGTTTGACCAAACCTTCGTATGCCGAATCTATTTGCTGCTCACTTACCCTGAATCCTGCTAGCCTAGAGTTTCGAGCGGTAATCTATTTTTGAGCTATATTTTTGGTTTTGGATGGGTACATTAATTAGGAGTCGTTTAACGTATTGTTTTCAGAAATCGATGGATAAACGGCTAAAGTGCAGCCGTTTGACCAAACCTTCGTATGCCGAATCTATTTGCTGCTCACTTACCCTGAATCCTGCTAGCCTAGAGTTTCGAGCGGTAATCTATTTTTGAATCCAAAAGAATCTAGTTCCAGAAGTGTTTTCTTTTTTCGGCATTATCTCTGAGCGGAAATCCATGAGTTTCGGTTCCGTTCCGGTTCCACAGAGCAAATGAGTTTCGGTTCTCTCAGCTTTTGTCAGCCATCACAAGGCGCTAAATTTGAAAAGGAAAATGGGGATAATTCAATGGCAGTCAGTACATAGTATATTTTCTGTTGTTTGATGGTTATTTGAGTTCCCCAAAGCCCTTTTATATTCCTCTAAAGCTGTTCGAAGGATATTCTTTTAAACTGTAATAATGGGGGGGGGGGGGGTGTACTGCCTTCAAGCGACAAATGGGTATTGAGGAATTGGGGAGTTTCCCGGCTAAGATCCTATCCCATTGCTAGTAGCTTTTGAATCACGTAGCCATAAAGGTTATAGTTATGGCCAGGAGTCGCTCCGCTCCACTCCGCTCCACTCCACTCTCTCTCTCCGTGTGACACAATTACGAATTCCGCAGCAAGTGTTTGGCATGCATTTGAAATACTTTTGCCCAGTGCCAGTGCCTCCCCCCACCCTTGGCAAGTGGGAAATTCTTATTGAATTGCATGTGGCATGCCACACGAGACTGTGGCTGGGTCTGGGACTCCTCTCCGACCCGTGCCATCCATGCGGGAGGGGGCAATGTGCAGTATGCTGAGAATGCTGCTCCCGATTCCTGTTAGTTTTAATGCTGCCGCTGACAGTTTTTCCTTTTGCCCGCCCTTCCATTACTTGACTTTACTTCTGTTTGGCCGGCCCCGCCAACCCGCCAACCCGACAACCTGTCCAGGAAAATGCCGCCAGCATTTTTCCAATTTCCGCATTCAAGGAAAGGCAAAGGCCCAAAGACATTTTCACATTCCTTTGCTTTGCTCGGCAGCGGCCACAAGTGTTTCCAGATATTCAAAGGTTATTCGGAAAGTCTTTGAGAAAAGTGTGGGGGGAAAATAAATAGGAATTTATGGGAAATTAGCTATACCGTTGGAACCTCTAATGTGTTCATATTTGATCAATTAAAGAGTTTTTTTTTGTGCTTTTGGGTTGCAACAAACTAAAGAAATCTTGGACCTCGTAGTAGTGGCTTTATGTCCAACATCTTATTTATTATTTCAATCCGATATTCCTGGCACATTTACCATCCTGCAACTGTCTCATTGAGGTTGATTTCGCCATGCTCCATTGGCCCCTAAGGATGGGCTTTCCCTCTCTTTCTTTCTCTCTCTCTCTTTCTCTCGTTTTGCTCTAGTTGATGATGACGATGATGGCGATGATGTGGCCAAAACACGTCGCCCCAAAGCTGGTCAAGTCTTTCACCACATTTCTGCTGCTCTTGGTTTCGTCTTGGATGGGTTTTTGCTTCTTTTTGCAGTTCGAAAAACAGAAAAAAAAGGAAAAACCGGAGCGGAGCGGAGAGAGAGAAGACAAAATTTGTAACTGGGCAAATTTGAAGTCAAAACTTTGGCGCTCAGCGCAGCATGCAAGTCACATACAGCAGTAGCAGGAGCGGGGCAGCAGGAGCGGGGCAGCAGCAGCGGGGCAGCCATAGGAGGCACCAAGTACAGCTATAGCTAGTATAGGAGTCGGATCGGGTGTTGTCGGAGATGGAGATGGAGCGATGATGTCGACGCAGCAGCAGCAGCAGCCTCTGGCCGCCATGACTAAGCGGACTCTTCCTGTCTGTGTGTGTGTGTGTGTCTAAGAAGTCGGAACCAACTGGATCTTTCGACAGATATCAATGCCAATTTGAGCATACAATTGCTGTGCCGTCTGCGCCTGATGGAGCAGCGGACAAGGAATCCCATTTGATGTTAGAAAGTGGCCTCGATTGCATCAAAACATTAGGACTTGCGCCGGATTCTGTTTCTACTTCACCCGCATTATTGATTTCGGCCCGTCAAACATCGTGGAGTTCCTGCAAACGACTCGTTCCAGCAAATGCTCATTCGCGAGGGGCTCTTCCGTGCGAGCTGAACGAGTTCCCTCTATTTGCTGTTGGACCTACATCTGGACTTCGCACTGGACACAGAACTCTGCTGGCCCCAACACCATCCCAATATTGGCCTATTGGGGGGAGGGCAGACAATTCTAATCATCTACCTTAATTTCAGAAACTCCTGCTGATTTGGGCACATCACTGCCAGTGCTTGGTTTGAACGCCCCATTACTCTTCGCCTCTTCTTCTTCTGTCGCTGATCATCACATGACATGGCTCAACTTCAAGCGATTACGCGTCGGCCAAAGCGTTGCCAACTTGCAGCGAATTTTGAGGTTTCGATGGAAGGAAGAGTGACTGCTGAACCCTGTATCTTCTGTTAAAAGTCCGGCTTTTAACGGGGGGAGTATGTTGGGTTCCGCAGCCTGATAGAGCCCAGGAATTTGTAAAACCTAGCCAGTGGTGCAGCAGTAGAGTAAATTTCTATAATTGTTGTTTGTTATTTGTACTGCCCACTGTACAGCATTGTCATACATACATATATATGCTCCCGCACTCTCTCGTCTTTCTTTCTTTCTTTCTTTCGTCTTCACTATCCCTCTCTCGATCATCTCGCTCTCGCTTGCATTAGGGCACGGGCAATTCGGCCTGTCTGCCCTTCATCAGTCTGGATATCGTCGCGCTCGTTTTAGGGCACGGGCAATTCGGCCCGCCTGCCCTTGACCTGCTTACATCAATCGCTCCTCCTCAACCGACACTGTCTCGAACAGACCCCTCGCGTCTTCGTTATGACCCCGTCTTGAGTCGAGCTAAACTAACCACCAGACTCGTCGTGCTTTCGTCGTATATGTATCGCTATTGTAATAAACCAAACATTTCATCCCTGACAATAAACTTCATATATAAAAATCAATCAATCGAGTTTAATACGCTGCTGAAAAAGCTCTGTAGCTCAACAATAGGAATAATTTACGATATATTTCCCTGTAACTTTCGATAGTTTTGAATCGATATCTGTAATTAAGGTATTTTACAAAATACCGTGTCACTGCTCTGCCCAACTACATGTAAAATGTAAAATTTTGGTAAGGCGTCACTTTATTTGTAAGATATGCATATGTAATTGTATAAACAAATAAAACAAAAAGCTCTGCACTTGACTCCAATGCACTCACTCCATGTAATGCACTCACTCGCACGTACGCAGGAGCATCCCTCGCCAAGGCTGACCAATTGTGTGCTTTCCCACAAGGCTGTGCATCCGTATCTGGGGGTTCTAATGGACAGAAAACTAAACTTCAACGCACACATCCAGAGAACCCTGTCAAGGACAATAGCGAGGGTCAACAAATTAGAATGGCTCATTGGAAGGAGGAGCAAACTTACAGTCCATGCAAAGCTGATTCTATACAGGCAGCTGGTGGCCCCAATATGGCAGTACGCCCTCCCAATTTGGGGGTCCCTGACCAGCAAAACACAGCTCAGCAAGATCCAGGTTGTCCAAAATAATGCTCTGAGGGCAATTGTTGATGCGCCTCGGTATGTGCGCAACAGTTCGATCCATAAAGACCTGCAAATACCGACAGTTGAGGAAACGTTTAACAGATGTACAGGCGCCTTCTACCAAAGACTCACTCACCACAGCAACCATCTGGCCAGGATGCTCGTCATAGATCCCTGCATCCTTCATCGGTTGCATAAACCGCGATACCAGGCAGCAATTGAGCAGCACTTGCCCAGGATGACATTGGTACAGCAGGACCCAGGTGCATCAACTTCTTCAGGAGGAGGGCCCGCAGCAACGCGGCGCCTTGACGAACAGCAACGGCAGGAACGGCAAGACGCGAGAGCATGCGACGGAATCCCTTCACAACTACTAGCAGCAGCGCACCACCGGCGCCTGGAACGAATAATTAATTTCTTTTGCTTAATCTTCCACAGAATGCTGGCTATGTGTACTCACCTGTGACCAAACTAGAACGCATCTACTCAAGCCAGGTCAAGCGACAAGCGACGGCTAATACTCCCTATTGGGCTGCATGCTGGCCGTGCTGTTCTGCCAATTTCTCAAATTGGCGTGAGCAGTGTCTTTCTGGTAATCTGCGGCTCGCCGGTGGAGTCCAATCCCTGCGCGCAGCAGCTCTGGTGGTGGCGCATCCTTCAGAAAGCATCAAGGCATCAGGACCTGCAAAGAAAAACAAAAGAAAACATTAAAGTAACAAAACACAAAGCTAATAGGGCAGTAAATTGCAACGTGTATAGACAGTATTTTTTATAGTATCGATAAATTCAGTATAAGGTATTTTAATACCACGCAAATGTATCTGCCAGGGTTGGATTTGTAATCCAAATCAGTTCCAGAGACGCTGGCAGAGGGAACAGCCATTTCTAATGAAAAACCAACCACCTCTGCAGCGGCTCGGGCAGCGATGGCGGCTACACAGGCGGCTGCAATCACTTCGGGATGCAGCCCAAATATAAATCACTACCAACATCACTTCAACCAGCAACAGCAACAGCAACACCACCTCAGCTACAACAGCAATGGCAATAATAATTATGGCAAAAATAAGAGGACTCACCGACGCATCAGCCATGACAGTGATGAGGCCAGCAATAATTACAACTACAGCAGTAGCGGCGGCGCTGAAGATGAAATCACCAAGAGACGACGGCAAGGGACCCTGAGAGGACAGCAGCAGCAGCAACAGGCAATTAAATCAACTAAATTCAATGACAATGCCTTAACAATTAAACATGACCATGCTAATGCCCCTTCCCCTGCCCCTCCTCAAGATAAATACATTGACAATTTCAGCGCCAATAACACCAATGCACCAGCCCCTGCCACAGCCATTGACACAGAAAAAATCCCGCCATCTGACAATACCCCCCCACACATCCTATGGGCCGCAATGGCGTCAGGATACAGGCGAACGATATGGCCACCCGGGATGCTATTATGAGACTGTTGAGCGGAAACGAGGCTGATTCTGTGACGGCTACAATGGGACATTACACCCACCAGGCCAAGCATGATCGTGGCCTTCGAATTTTACTTTGCGGCCTGCATCCGACCACTACGGCCAACTGGGTGGCCACTGAGCTTCGAGCTGCGGGACTTGGGGCCATATATATTCGGCGATCCTCCTCCTCCTCCACCTCAGACCGGGAGGCCTTTCAGGTAGAGATCAGCCCACAAACAAATGGCAGCCATGAGCGTGTCCTCTCGCTCACCTGTCTGGGTGGCCAGTCTGTGGTGGTCGAAAGACAGGCCAAGCCAGCTGATCCGGCCCAATGCCATCGGTGCCAGGCATTTGGGCACACCCGAAACTACTGTAGACGGCCATTCACTTGCATGAAATGCGCTGGGCCACATCCCACTACTGACTGCACCAAACCAAGAAATGTCCCGGCCAGATGCTGCAACTGTAAGGGCAATCACGTCAGTTCGCACAAGGGTTGCCCAGAATTCAAAAAGGCCAGAGGCCGGCTACTGGCACTTAAATTCCTGCAACAGAAGCAGCAAAAACAACAGCAACAACAACAGCAACAGCAACAACAGCAGCACCAAAGGGGGGGACAATACCCAGGCAGGCAGCAACAACACTATAAACAGTATCTGCAGCAGCAGCAGCAGCAGCAGCAACTACGCCAGCCAATAAATACTGCCCCACTACAGCAACGGCAACAGCAACAACAAATACGCCATATGCAGCAACCAGTAGGCCAACGGAAGCGTTTCCGCTTCCGAAAGAAGCGTTTCCGACCCCATAAAGTATATATATTCTTGATCAGCATCAATAGCCAAGTCGATATATATGTCTGTCTGTCCGTCCGTCTATCCGTCTGTCCGTCCGTCCGTCCGTCTTCATTAGCGCCTATAGCTCAGAGACTATAAAAGCTAGAGGAACACAATTTTGTATCCAGACTCCTGTCCTATCACACTGTTACAAGTGTATTTCAAAATTTTGCACCGCTTCCCTCCGCGAGATACGAGAAAACTAAAAACGCATAATCGTAGAGAATTACAATATCTATCAGAGTGTTGAATCTGGATCAGATCGAATTATAAATATAGCCACAATGAAGAAAACCATTTCGAAATGCATCGTTCCCTCTCGCTCTCTCTCACACACAGGGGTAAGCGCTATGCCTGATCGAATTTTTTGACGCCTAGTTCTCAGAGACTATAAGAGCTAGATCAACCAAACTTTCTATTCAAGCTCCTGTGATATCAAACCGAGACGAGTTTGTTTCAAAATTTGGCCACGCCCCCTTCCGCCCCCACAAAAGATGAAAATCTACAATTTTGAAGATACGGGAAAACCAAAAACGCAGAATCATAGAAAATGACCATATCTATCAGAATGTTGAATCTGGATCAGATCGGATCATTAGTATAGCCAGAAGAAACAAATGAAATTTCATTGGCCTTTCAAGCGCAGACTCATTCCCTCTCTCTCTCGCACACAGCCGTGTATGTATATGTAGGAAGTAGATTTAGACATGTAGAAAAGATAGATGTAAAAAACGTATGTAGCAAAAATGGAAACATCTAATAGATAAAAATCTCCAAAAATGTTCGACTTCATTTTTTTTTCTTTTTTGGCTAAAATTATATTTGTCCCTTTTGCGAATATTTAATAAATTAAAACAAGCTCACATACACATATACTGACTGAGTACTGGGTATAAAGTAGAGCCGCTGCCGTAGACGCGGCTCACAACCTTCCCTCTCGTTAAGAATCTATCTGAAAGCACGATGGACGCAAAAGAATCAACCAATGAAATTCTACAAGAAGTGGGTAAACATCATCCAATCCACTGACGATTGGGATGATTGATGGGGGGAATCATTCTTGCAGTACGGCAAAGGCTCGGGTCCCAACTCCAAAGATATGTGTGACGAACAGCGTATCTGGCTAAAGCAGAAATCTGATACGGCCATGTGTACGTGGCCACGACCAAATAACGTTAGACGATCGCAAGGCCTTGTCTCAGTCAGATAGTCGATTATGAATAGTCTTTCACAATCTCTTCTATGGACTATACTTGTATATATTTAGATTGCAGGCTGTTTGATTCACGAAATTCGCGATTTACATCTTTCTAGCTTAAGGATTAGACATGGAAAAGTGGACGGAATGTGCTTCGATACAAAAAGTTATTCTTGGCTTAACAAATAATAAAAAGAGCAGTGAGGAAAGGCACTATTGGTTGCTGTCTTTTTTGTCGTTTGTGGATATCCCTTAAATATCCTCCTCCTATCTGCGCACAATTCTTGCTGCCGCGCCCATCAGCAGGAATCCTAGCAAAAGTTGCAGAGATCCGTGCACTTGTAGAAGGCTAGAGCCATTGCAGCTGTCGTTTGAGCAATAGCATTCCTCCCAGTAGACGCCGTTCTCATAGACGCGCCAATTGCAGACGCCCGTCACGCCCGTATCCGAGACGGAGGCACAGCGACGAATAACCTGACGCCAGCGGCCGTCCCCTGGAGAGAGAAAAACAACCATTAATAGAATAGATGGTGGATGAACCTAAAGTAACAATGTGGGATGCTAACAGATGAATCCCCTGGGTCCCTGATGGACCACCTTCATGCAGAAGGACCCGGGCATGTGGCTCTCATCGCTGTTGCACTCGATGGCAATGTGTTCGGTGCGATTGAACTTTTTGTAGGCGCCGCAGCTGTCGTGACCCTTGCGGTCTTGGTCCGAGGAGTACTAGTAGCAGCCTATGGCCCAGCTGCCTGCAAACAAAAAGCAATAATTAATATCAATTACCAAACAAAACACTTGTCCAAGACACACCCTAAGCGGAGATTATGGACTTGGCGATTTGTTTTTTCATAACCACCTACCGCAGACCGCCAGCGAGAGCAATATGAACGCGCAACGTGTTATTCTGGACATGTTTGAGCTTCGAATACTTTGTGCGCCTCAATTAACTTGGCTAAAATGGTGGTTTAAACTAAAAATTCAAAACAAATTGAAATCAAGATTGTTCTACTACATCGATATGGGCGATGTTTGGAGCAGCAGCCGTCAGTAGTTCTTAAGAGAATCAATTGTCTATCTTTAATGTTCTCGGTGCATACGCACACACACATTCAGGTAGATCTCTCGTACTGCTTATATGGCAGTGCGTCGAAGAACCCATCCCCACTCTGTTATAGTCGTCGTCGAACCCAGCATCGCGTAACACACACCTCGTCATAACGGCCCTATTTTCGTTTATAATCACACCTTCAAAACCACCTCGAACTCACGGGCACGCCTTTAAATATAATAAACAAAAACATTAAACTAAAAAAACGGAGAAAACTTTTATTTCGTAAATTGGAGTTCAGAGTTGCTGAAAAAGCTCGGCAGCTTCCAACATTTTGGTGACCCCGACGTGATCCCCGTGACCTTTGAGTGAAAAAAGTGTTCAAAACATTGAGTTAGATCTGTGTCAAAGATTTAACCCAACTTTCGTCGAAAAAGTAGCGAACCAAAAGTCGTTGTGGCCGACCGTGACAGTTTCTATCGGGCCGCGGTTGCGCAACGCAACCGGCTGCATAGAGTTCTAAGCGAAATCCGTTAGATGTCGTCGTCTCCTCATTCGTCGTTTGCTTAAGCCCGCGCTCGTGAGCGGCTGCATACCTAGAACTCTCTTTCGAACTCGAATTCGAAATCGTTCTCTTGTGCATAACTGTTAGTTTTCGGTCGTCGCTTGTGCCTTCTGTTCCGGTGCAGGGCACATACACATTATTCGATTTCGTTGCTTCGCTGCATTATCGGTCGTCGCTTGGCCCTCTGTGCCGGCGCAGTGCACATACACACATATACATTGCACGTCTTCGCTTTCGTTGCGTCGCGACATTTTCGGTCGTCGCTTATGATCTCTGTGCCGGTGCAGTGCATATGCAAGTTAACCAGCCCACTACCCAAGCCTTCTTACCCGATTTATAAACAACTTCTAGTTGGGAACTTCTTACACAGTTCTTCCATTAGGTTCCATTAGGTTCCATTAGGTCCCCAATTCCTAATGAACTCTTCCACTCCAATAAGACGTCATATCACTTCACACTTTTCATTAAGTTCCAATTGCGCCGTTGGCCGCCCGATATTTGTTTGGTTTATTCAAATTTCACAATTGAGACCAAATTCTCATCATCCTATTCTCCGACTCTCTTGAGCCAATCTCTTAAGCAGATCTTGCTTCTCTTAATCCGAGGTTTGTTTATTAGGAGCCGAATCTTGGTCGCCAGTCCGTTTTTGAAATCGAATAAGAACAGTTGTGTAATAATAGAGCAGTGAGTTTAGACACTAAGAGTGAACTGTAACATAGTGAATAATAAATAAAAAAAAATATATTTTTTTAAACTATTCACCAAGGAAATATTTAATTGGCGCCCAACGTGGGGCCGCATTTTAGTGTTCCGAAAAAAAGTCTTTAAAACAAATAACATACAGTTCTAAAGTAAAAAATGAACTTGTGCGGCAACAACAAAAAAACCCTTTAACCGAAAGGGAGAGTTCGCGTTAAAACAACCTTGAAGAGGAAATTAATTAATGGAATAATCCTCTTAGATTACAGCACTCATAAAATTCGTGATTATAAAAAACTATTCACACTGCTCTAAAATCAAAATCATCAAAATCAAAAGAATTTAAAAAAAAACCCAAAAACAGATCATCATCAAAATCTAAATCAAAAACAAACGAAAAACTTCGAGGAAGGATGACCCCAAACCATACAATTAAGAAGAAGAAAAACTAGACGAACCATAAAGAGGAAAAATCTAGAAGGACGACCCAAATTAGGATCATCAAGCCAAAAGGAAGAATAGAAGACAACTCGTGAGCGATACTAATTTTTAAGAATAAAATAAGAAATAGAAATAACCAAAGTGGAGGAATTAATAAACGACTTTAAAAAAATCCTCACCATGACACCACCTTCACCAACAGCGGCTTCTAGCAGCCAGGCAAACAGCTTCAACATTGAAGGTAAGCGATTTGATTAAACATATCGTTAATACTGAGTTGAATCCTTTGAAAGATGAGATCGTGAGTTTAAAATCACAGTTAAATCATAACATAAAAAAGGTTGAAGATTATCAGGTAGAAGAAATTGATCCAAATATTAAATGTGAAACCTCTTATGAAATCATCAAATCGGTCAGGGAATATAAAGGAGAGGAAGACCAGTACGTCAGTTGGAGGGAATCAGCAGAAATAGCCATGGGGCAATATAAAAAAGGTAGCGATAGATTCTTCTCAGCATTATCAATCCTCAGAAACAAGATAACAGGTATGGCAAATGATGCCTTAACTCATAACGGCACAGTATTAAACTTCGATGCCATAATGGCAAGATTGGACTTCGTCTTCAGCGACAAACGTCCCATTCATATAATAGAATAAGACTTAAGTGTTTTAAGTCAAGGGAAGTTATCCATAATGGACTATTATGGACTAATTAATAAAAAACGTACCCTTCTAATAAATAAAACTATAATGACTTATGGCAGAAACAAACCCATTACCGCCGAAATGAATGAAAAACATAAGAAGACAGCACTAAGGGTGTTCATAACCGGCCCTAACGGCCAAATTTCAGACGTAATATTTTCTATGAACCCGCAGGACTTACCAAACGCCATGATAATAGTAAAAGAGTTAGAAAGCAATAATTTGAGGGCAAAATTTGCAAGCAATTTCATAACAACACAACAGAAAAACTATGAGACAAACTTATTTGGGCAACAATACTCAAATATTAAACACAGACAAAACAGCAATAACAAATATGATAATAATCAAAGGAATGCCAATAACTTAAGGTTTCACCAATCCGATCATAACAACAAAAATAATTATAACAATTTTAACCAGAATAGAAATAATACTTGGAACCAGGGCAGATTTAATAATTCCCAACAAAATAATCAAAGTCAGTGGTATTCGTATAGACCTCAACAGAATAAACCAGAACCAATGGAGGTAGACGAATCTATACAGGTTCAGAATAGGCCTAGGTACAACAACTATCAGGGCCATAATAATTATAACAATAACAATTATAATCAAAATAAATGGTTTCAAAATAAAAAGCCAGAGGCGCAGAACAATCAGCAATTTCATCCACAAAATAAAAGGGAAGCATCAGGTACTGTTAACCAACCGGTTAACAAAACAATGAGATTGAATAATATCGAAGAAGATCATTTTTTAGGAAAGACTCCGGAGTAGGATTACCCTACATTATCCGGACTGATAGAAAGATAAATAAAAAACTTAAAATATTAATTGACACCGGGGCAACCTCCTGGTACATCAGAGCACTAATATATGGAAATAAAAACGAACTTCCCATATATAAGAAAGTGGCCACAGTAAATGGTTACTCTATAATAAAATATTACCACATGGTAACAATATTCGATACGCGTTATACATTTTATGAAATAGATGGGTTAAATTCAGATTTACTTATTGGTTACAACCTATTGAAAAAAATTGGAGCTGTAATTGACACAGAAAAAGAGGTAATAAGATATGGGGGCAAGGAAGAGAAATTAATTTATGATTATGACAGCTCTTTAGTTGGTTTAAATAAATCATAATCTTTATCTGGAGGAAAAAATATCCTTCCATTAAAGGAATATATAATAAAAAAATACTTTGATGAAAAGGCCAAAGTCAGATCTGAGTCTGAAGAGGCAAATCAAAGTTATACAAGTTTGGGATTTAAAAATCCTGAACACGCCGTCGTTGAATTATCCGACAAACAAGAATTAAATAAAATGAAAAGTTTGGGATTCAAAAATCCTGAAAACGCCGTCGTTGAATTATCCGACAAATATGTATTAAACAATGTGAATGAGTCAACTTCAAATCAAAGAAAAGATTTGGAGGACGAAATATTAAACATTATTAACAAAGAGCACTCAAAAATAAACATGCAAATTCCTTTTAGGACAGATGTTCGCTGTGAAATAAACACAGAAAACGATAGGGCTATCTATAGCAAACAGTATCCCTATGCTATGTCCGCTTCAGATTTTGTGAACTCTGAAGTTAGTCGCATGCTAAAAGACGAAATAATAAGGCCAAGTAAAAGCCCTTATAATTCTCCTGTGTTAGTAGTACCAAAAAAAGGTTCAAAACTTAGGTTAGTAATAGACTATAAAAAACTAAATGAGAATTCCATTCCAGATAGATACCCAATGCAAGATCCCTCAGTAATATTGTCAAACCTTGGAAAAGCTAAATACTTTTCCACAATAGATTTGGAATCTGGATATTACCAGATTCTCATGAAAGAATCAGACATCATAAAAACCGCCTTTTCAATGAATAACGGAAAATATGAATTCCAGAGAACGCCATTTGGACTAACAAACGCACCCAGAATATTCCAACGGGCAATGGACGACATATTAAGAGAACAAGTCGGTAAAACATGTCATGTATATATGGATGACATTATTATATTCTCAAAAACAATTGAACAACACCATAAAGACCTAATTGTCATATTTAATATATTGCTGAACGCAAACATGAAAATTTCGATTGAAAAATCAAAGTTCTTCAAATTAGATACAACCTTTCTTGGTTACGTTGTATCACACAATGTAATAAAAACAGATCCCGAAAAAATTGACACAATGGTAAAATATCCAATACCAAAAAATATTTGAGATCTTAGAAGCTTCCTAGGCCTTACAGGCTATTACAGAAAATTTGTACAAAACTACGCAAAAATTCCGAAACCTCTTACAAAGTATTTAGAAGGTCAAAACGGAAAAGTATCCAAAAAAAATGTCCCGATTCAGCTGTAAGAGCTTTCAACGAGCTCAAAGATAATTTAATTGCTCAAATCGAGTTAGTACAACCAGATTATAATAAAAAATTCACTTTAACGACCGACGCTTCTGACATTGCGATTGGTGCAGTCCTATCCCAGGAAGGAAAACCAATTACATTTATTTCCAAAACTCTAACCAAAACAGAGCAAATATATGCAACTAATAAGAAAGAACTTTTGGCCATAGTTTGGGCATTCAAAAAGTTGCGTAATTATTTATATGGTGTTAACAACATCGAGATATACACAGACCATCAACCACTTTCTTTCGCAATTACTCAAAAGAATCCAAATATAGAAATGAAAAGGTGGTATTCATTCATTGAAAGTTATTCACCCAAAATAATATATAAGCCAGGGGCAACAAATGTAGTCGCAGACGCATTATCAAGAATACAGATTAATAACTTAACTGACAGTAACGAATCGCTCTCAGATCAAAGCACTCAGCATTCAGCAGAGAGTAGTTTTGAGAATGTTATACAAGAAACCCGAAAACCCTTAAACCAGTTTAAGCAACAATTGCTAATAGCAACGGGGAGGTATACAATACATGAGTCGATTAACATATTTGGAAATACAAGACATATAATAGAATATGATACTACGGAAAATTTGGTATCAATCTTAAGAGAATACATTCCTCCTAATATAGCAATAGGATTACACTGTACATTAGAGGACTTATATAGAATTCAAATTCCTCTTATGAATAATTTCACTAATAAGTTCTTGTATACAAGAAGATTTGTTCAGAATGTAGAAAATCCTGGAGATAGAGCGGTAATAATCGAAGAAACTCATTGTAGAGCACATAGGGGATTAGACGAAAACTATAAACAAATAAACCGATTATATTATTGGCCGAATTTATATAAAAAACTCAAGGAATACGTTAAGAACTGTACAATTTGCAACCAAAATAAATATAATAGACAACCAGTACAAATACCTATCAAACAGGCTCCTATCCCAAATAAGGAAAGAGAAAATTTACATATGGCTATATATTATGCACAGAATTTAATATTTATAACTTGTATAGATTCTTATTCAAAATATTTAGTTGTAAAACAGATTTCGAACAAGCTCAACATCGAAAGTAAGATTGCAGAAATTCTGCAACACTTTCCATTAGCTAAAACTCTGATGATAGATAATGAACCAAGTTTTACTTCCTCCCAGTTTAAATCTTTTGCACAAAGATGTGGGATTAATTTATATTATGCAGATCCTCGACATAGTACGTCAAATGGACAAATAGAAAGGGCACATTCTACACTTACAGAAATTGCTCGTTGCATAAAAGATCAACTTAATTTGGTTGATTATTCAGAAATTATAATTAGAGCAGCTCAAAAGTATAACTTGACAATCCATTCAACTACTAATCAAAGACCGTTTGACATTCTGTATAACAAAATCAAGCATGAAAATATTCACAAAATATTAAAATTAGCGCAAGAAAAAATGTTACAGGTTCATAATAAAGATAGGAAGGAAAACGACTATCACGTAGGTGAGGTCATTTATAAAAAAAAAATATGGAGGAATAAACTAAAGGCCAGATATAAAAGACAAGTAGTTAAAGAAAACTTACCTAATAAAATTATTATAAATAATAGAAACCGTTTGATTCTTAAATTACAGAAAATGAATTTAACAATATTCGTATTATTGATGGTAACATCAATCAAATCAGAAATAATGGATTATTCAAATCACGATTTTTTTACTTACAAGGATACAAAAGATGTGTTTACTTATGAATCATATGCCGACTTATTCCATATAACTAATTTAAGTTATTATAAAGAAATAATCAATTTGGAAACAGCACACATTCAGAATAATAACCAGAATTTACTTTGGGAAATGACATACGATTTGAATATTATCAGAACTCTTATCTCACAAATAATACCCAATAGAATTAAACGAGGTATTAACGAAATAGGCACAGTTTGGAAATGGATAGCAGGGACCCCTGATCATGATGATATCATAACAGTGCAGAATAAAATTGATGATTTAATCCAGAATAATAATAATTAATTTGTCATAAATTCTAAATTATTCAAAGAAATACAAACTCTTTCTGAAAATTTTAAAACAGCCTTTAGAAATCAAGAAATGCCAATACGAAAACACCGTCTTCGTTTGCTCACTTACGATCTTATGAATTTGATGGATACAATTACATTAGCTAAAATTGATGTATTCAATACAAAAGTTTTAAACGAAGAATCAGGATTTGATTGTCATATACATAAAATACCCAGTAATAACTAACCGTTGTGAAGTATACAATTCCAGATCCATTTCATATAAGGATGGAAAATGAGTAATTGATAATCAGGTTGCTAAATGTAATAATAAGTATTATGTAATGTCAAACTTTAAATCCGAACTTTAATTAATTATAATTATTGCACCTTAAACCCTGACAGTACTTGTTTCACAAGATTGTTAAATGGAGAAAAATCTATATGTAACAAAGTCAGAGAGAATAATAAAAAAATTGATATAATCCAAGAAGGTGCCATTTTTATTAATGGACAAAATATTGTAAATGACACTCATTTAGATGGGTCATTTTTAATAACCTTTAATGATACTACTATAATTAATAATGTATCCTATTATAATATTGATAATAAGATTCTAAATTACTTCACTGCTAAACAATACAACAATTTTTTAATATCTGAATATTTTATGTCGAATGATTCGGAACTTGCATTTGATAATATCAACATATTAAATCCATTTATTCAAATTAAACAAACTCAAATTCCGATTACGTTAATATTGATAACATGTACTATTATATATTTAATTATCAGGATTTTGATCAAATTTAGAAAATATCTAATATGCAAACCACGGAAAATTAGTTTTAAAATAAACCTCGAAGATGAAATTAGAGTCCAATTGACCAATCATCTTAATTCAATTTACCCATCACTTCCGATGAATCGGGACGATCCAATTTAGAATGGGGGGAGTTAACCAACCCACTACCCAAGCCTTCTTACCTGATTTAAAAAACAACTTCTAGTTGGGAACTTCTTACACAGTTCTTCCATTAGGTTCCATTAGGTCCCCAATTCCTAATGAACTTTCCCAATCCAATAAGACGTCATATCACTTCACACTTTTCATTAAGTTCCAATTGCGCCGTTGGCCGCCTGATATTTGTTTGGTTTATTCAAATTTCACAATTGAGACCAAATTCTCATCATCCTATTCTCCGACTCTCTTGAGACAATCTCTTAAGCAGATCTTGCTTCTCTTAATCCGAGGTTTGTTTATTAGGAGCCGACCCTTGGTCGCCAGTCCGTTTTTGAAATCGAATAAGAACAGTTGTGTAATAATAGAGCACTGAGTTTAGACACTAAGAGTGAACTGTAACATAGTGAATAATAAATAAAAAAATATATTTTTTTAAAGTATTCACCAAGGAAATATTTAATTTGCACACACATACATTTTGTCGCCGTCGCTTTTTTACATTTCGGTGCATCTCTCTGCCTGAATTCGCCACATTTCAGATTAATAACGTTCGCATCGTTAAATCTGCGCAACCGGCTTGGAAAAAGTTTAGCGGAAAAAACATTAAAAGCTAAACGCAGCTAAAAATGAGTGTCGACAATATAAATATCGGCTCCGCCTCGGATGACACACCCTCGAGTGGCTCTCCCATTGCTGAAGTGTTGGCTAGTGCTGATCCAGCTACTAGCCGGATTGAATTCTTGAGCCTCAAGATAAAGACCATCTTCGACCGACTTCAGGGGCTCGTAGCCCAATTGGACAACAAAAAGCTACGCAGTTTGAAATAATACAACCTGAAACTACTTCTGGAGCTGGTGGACAAATTGGAATCGAACTTCTAGTTGGACACCATCAGTTCGTTGGAGATGACCGAGATACACATCAGAGCGATTCTTGGGTTGAAGCATGGCGACTCATTGGTTGGCAAGTTGCGGGCGTTTCTGGACGCTGCTACCTCACATCTTCGCGCGTTGCATGCGCCAAGAAACACCACACCCCTTTTGTATTTCGTTCGTCGAGCAGAAACCGTCCAACCCGCTTCGCTAAGTGAAGCCTCACCACCACAACCTATTCAGATCACCATTGTCACCCTCATTGTCGCTTTCCTTGCAACAACCTCTCTTATCCAAAAGTGCGCCTGATGCTGTGTTATCAGCCATTGTCGTCGTTCTCGTCAAAACCAGCGCGGGAACTTTCGTGCCATGTCGCGCACTACTCGTCTAGCTAATCAGCTACAACGTCGCATAAACAAATTGCTCACCGCAGTCTCTGGCATAGGAGATGCTAGTTTCTCAACTGAAGGTGTCTCGGTGAATCTCGTTCTGAAATCGAGGATTTCAGAGTTCACCACTAGCATCATTCCCATTTGTGCCCAGACGATCACGGATCATCAACCTCGCTCGTCAATTAGCACAGCTAATTGGTCCATACCGTCGCACATTCGGCTTGCTTACCAATCGTTTTACTAGCCGCAGCGGATTGATCTGCTCATATGAGCTTGACCTTTCTTCGAGCTGCTGTGTGTGAGACAAATGGCGCCTGGACTAACTCCGCTGGAGAAAACACAAATCAGATGAGTCTGTAGTGGCGGGCATTCGGCCCCCACTCTCTCGTCGCTCATCGCATCCCAATCTTTGGATGACGCCAATCACAGCACTCGGCTTGATGAATTGGTTCATCGATTTTGGGAAGTGTTCAATTCGGATGGAATCTATATAGTGGCGGGCACTCGGCCCCCACTCTCTCGACGTTTATCGAAACCCAATCTTCGCACCAATCACAGCACTCGGCTCGATGACTTGGTTCGTCAAGTTTGGGAAGTGGTCAAATCAAACAGAATCACCCATCGTATTCAGCCTGCATCGTTTTAGCTATTCGCGCTAAACATCAGCTAGCCATATGTTTTCCCTAGATCCATAGCGGTTGGAAACCATTCTACAGGATTTCTACGTGGACAACATGAGTCATGATGCGCCTCGTTGGCTACGTTCAGAAGTTCATCAGTAGGATGAAGTCACCTGATATCTCATCTAAGGCCCATCGCAAAGAATCACATCTGTTAAGACACATTGTTCAACAGGCCCACCTGTATCCTGAGTACTTTGTTCGGCGCAAAGGAAGCTGCGTGGAGTCCCCCAGCAGTATCACATCGCTCGTACCCTGCATAAATGACCTTGGATTAATTCGTGTTGGTGGCCGCCTGCGCCATTCAACTCTCGGCTTCGATACACGCCACCCAATCATTTTGTGAGCATTCCCTTACCCACACTTCCACTTAACCCGCCGCCGCCATGCCACGCCTCTGGTTACCGGCTTCGTGCCGGCAATTTAATTAATCTGCACAAAATATGCAACACAGCAAAAGTTTCACCAGCCAACAACACTCTGCCACACAAACACAGGCAAGGAAACACACACACACACACAGGAACATATATGAGAAGGAATTGCCAGTATTATAATGCTTGACATACAAAAAGAAGGGAGTGCCTAGCATTGAAAGTCGAAGATTTACATACCCTACACAAGACAAAAGTTCTGTTTTTTCAAGGCAGTTTTCCCATGACAAAAATATATATTTGTGGATATAGTAGTCCTATTTGAAGAGATTATATATATTTCCGTTTTATGAGCTTTAAATTAAAAGGTTACAAAATTACTTAATTATTCCATTACTTTCCTTCATTCCAAACATCTAAACAGAATCAGTATACCCTTTTCCTAGTGTACAAAAAGAGTGGGAGGCTCCATGTGGCTGCATGTGTGTGCCTGTGTGGGTGTGAATGTGCCCCTAAAAGCAGGCAATGGCAAAAGGCACCCAGAGCATCAGAGCAGGAGCAGCAGTAACAGCAGCAGCAGCAGCAGCAGCAGTGGCAATAAGATTACTTAATTGATTTAAATTTGCTTGTCTTACTAGACAGAGGAGGGGGGCATAAGAGGGAGAGAGAGAGAGTGAGAGAGAGAGAGAGGGTGCAGGGGTGAGGATGTTGTACAGTGTCGCAAGCGATAATGAAGTTGTTGACAAGCTCTCTGGCCAAAAGAAGGCACGGCACAACAATGGCAATGGCAATGGGAATGAAAATGACAAAGAGCATAATAAGTGCGGGCAAAGAAAGTACACCACACTGAGAGAAATAATAAAGATGAAGGACTCTGAATGAAAGTTGATCTTCTATTGAGTTCCACTCACACCTTTCCCTTCCTCTTTTATGATCAACTTTCTCCCAGTGTATACGTAATTTTCGCTTTGTTGTTGCTGCTGTCATCTCCGATGATTATGATGTGGATGATTATAGCAGAGGAGACAACGTGTCGCATGCATTATATAGCTTGTATAATTAATCAAATTACGCTTTAAGGAATGCCCAAGACTAGGATTCAATTTGGCCTAATGCGCTTCTGTATCGTAGCTGCTTGTGTGTGTGTGTGTGTGTTAGCCTTCTCCTCTGTATGTGTGCTCGTGTTGGCCTGTCCTGTCCACTGCGTCAATTTTGCAGCCTGGACCATGGACACTGACCATAAGCCGCCGCATCCAAATGATGGCCCCCGTCAAAACGACCCCAAAGGCGTCATTTTGTTTGTGTCTATCTGTATCTGCGGTTGGCTGTTATTACGATGCTCCATTCCCCACTCAGAGCCAGAAGCCAGAGAAGGCTGCCTCGTTAGTCCCAAAACAAGGACAGGACGCCCGACACAGACACATAGACACACACACACACACACAGACAGGAAGAGTCCGCTTAGTCATGGCGGCCAGAGGCTGCTGCTGCTGCTGCTGCGTCGACATCATCGCTCCATCTCCATCTCCGACAACACCCGATCCGACTCCTATACTAGCTATAGCTGTACTTGGTGCCTCCTATGGCTGCCCCGCTGCTGCTGCCCCGCTCCTGCTGCCCCGCTCCTGCTACTGCTGTATGTGACTTGCATGCTGCGCTGAGCGCCAAAGTTTTGACTTCAAATTTGCCCAGTTACAAATTTTGTCTTCTCTCTCTCCGCTCCGCTCCGGTTTTTCCTTTTTTTTCTGTTTTTCGAACTGCAAAAAGAAGCAAAAACCCATCCAAGACGAAACCAAGAGCAGCAGAAATGTGGTGAAAGACTTGACCAGCTTTGGGGCGACGTGTTTTGGCCACATCATCGCCATCATCGTCATCATCAACTAGAGCAAAACGAGAGAGAGAGAGAGAGAGAAAGAAAGAGAGGGAAAGCCCATCCTTAGGGGCCAATGGAGCATGGCGAAATCAACCTCAATGAGACAGTTGCAGGATGGTAAATGTGCCAGGAATATCGGATTGAAATAATAAATAAGATGTTGGACATAAAGCCACTACTACGAGGTCCAAGATTTCTTTAGTTTGTTGCAACCCAAAAGCACAAAAAAAAACTCTTTAATTGATAAAATATGAACACATTAGAGGTTCCAACGGTATAGCTAATTTCCCATAAATTCCTATTTATTTTCCCCCCACACTTTTCTCAAAGACTTTCCGAATAACCTTTGAATATCTGGAAACACTTGTGGCCGCTGCCGAGCAAAGCAAAGGAATGTGAAAATGTCTTTGGGCCTTTGCCTTTCCTTGAATGCGGTAATTGGAAAAATGCTGGCGGCATTTTCCTGGACAGGTTGTCGGGTTGGCGGGTTGGCGGGGCCGGCCAAACAGAAGTAAAGTCAAGTAATGGAAGGGCGGGCAAAAGGAAAAACTGTCAGCGGCAGCATTAAAACTAACAGGAATCGGGAGCAGCATTCTCAGCATACTGCACATTGCCCCCTCCCGCATGGATGGCACGGGTCGGAGAGGAGTCCCAGACCCAGCCACAGTCTCGTGTGGCATGCCACATGCAATTCAATAAGAATTTCCCACTTGCCAAGGGTGGGGGGAGGCACTGGCACTGGGCAAAAGTATTTCAAATGCATGCCAAACACTTGCTGCGGAATTCGTAATTGTGTCACACGGAGAGAGAGAGTGGAGTGGAGCGGAGTGGAGCTGAGCGACTCCTGGCCATAACTATAACCTTTATGGCTACGTGATTCAAAAGCTACTAGCAATGGGATAGGATCTTAGCCGGGAAACTCCCCAATTCCTCAATACCCATTTGTCGCGTGAAGGCAGTACACCCCCCCCCCCCCCCATTATTACAGTTTAAAAGAATATCCTTCGAACAGCTTTAGAGGAATATAAAAGGGCTTTGGGGAACTCAAATAACCATCAAACACCAGAAAATATACTATGTACTGACTGCCATTGAATTATCCCCATTTTCCTTTTCAAATTTAGCGCCTTGTGATGGCTGACAAAAGCTGAGAGAACCGAAACTCATTTGCTCTGTGGAACCGGAACGGAACCGAAACTCATGGATTTCCGCTCAGAGATAATGCCGAAAAAAGAAAACACTTCTGGAACTAGATTCTTTTGGATTCAAAAATAGATTACCGCTCGAAACTCTAGGCTAGCAGGATTCAGGGTAAGTGAGCAGCAAATAGATTCGGCATACGAAGGTTTGGTCAAACGGCTGCACTTTAGCCGTTTATCCATCGATTTCTAAAAACAATACGTTAAACGACTCCTAATTAATGTACCCATCCAAAACCAAAAATATAGCTCAAGAAATATTTTTTTTCGGCTTTTCCTGAGTTTTTAAAGTCAAAACTTCCGAGAAAAACACCGCAAAAAAATGATCAAATTTGAATTTGAAGGCTTAATAATTTCCAGACGGTAAGCTGCAGCTACAAAGTGTTGCGGTCCGATTTATAGCTGCACTTATCAGCCTTTTAGAATTGCAAAGTTCAATACAGCCAGATGTAAGATGCGTAAGTTCAGTGAAAATAAGAAGCACTACCTCGAAAAAACCATAATTGCTTAAAAATGTTTAAGTCCCAAATCTATCATAAAAATTCATTTTTGGCCACAGCGGTAATGTTGTGTTGACTAGTGTAATTATTTGAAGCATCAAACAATTAAGAACACTTTTCAGGAAATTTTCGATTGCATTTACGAAGACCTTCCTAGACGCTTTTAGGTTTGACTTTCTATAATTAATTAATTTTTTCTTAATTACAATTACCACACTATAAACGAGGCTGTTTTAGGCTGAGGTGCCTCGCAAATATAACGGTTCTTTGTTGCGCAATTTCTATCATTCAATGTTTGAATGGTCCGTCCATGTCCCAATTCGTCACAGTGCTCACTTCCTTTATAATTATTTGGTTCTCCCGGATACCAGATGTTCAGTGCCACGGGTTCTCCCGTTGAGAACCAATTATGTCTACCCACATTCGCCAAGTCATTGCCTCCGGTCCAGTACATATTATCGATTTTCTTTTGAAAGAGACATTGATTGATCAAGTCCCATTCTTCCATGGTTTCGAATGCAACCAAGTCGGCATTTATTTTTCTACACGATTCATAGGCTTCAAACCAATTCTTTTCTAGGTTGCTCTCAATGTAATAGTAGCCATAGCCGATTTTGACGAATGGAGCAGGATTTATGTTTAGGAATTCAGGCACTCCTAAAAGAACAATTGTCATAAAAATACACAAAGATTTGTATCCTTGGTTTATCCTGACTAGAGAGTCTGCTTATATTCTGTGCATTCTACAGTCTTACCGTCTACAACATTGGATGTTATTCTATATCCTCCAGATAGGGAAGGCAAGCCCAATAGGGCCAATACTCCTGTGTATTTCCGATACATTTTGCGTTGACTGTGCGGTAAATCATAGGGACTCACTCTTTTATACCCCTAAATAATCTCAATCGATCCTATCAAGCAATATTATCACAAAGGGCTGTTCATTTTTGATTATTAGCACAGTCAGTACAGATAAATATTTGAAGCATTAAACACTTAAGAACACTTAGGAAATTTTCGATTGCATTTACGTAGACCTACATAGACGCTTTTAGGTTTGGGGTCTCTTTATTCTCCAGTGGAGTGCCAAACATACCAAACATGTATTTCTAGTTCAAGAATATACTGCATTATAAAATACCATTCTTCGATGGTTTCGAATGCAATCAAGTCGGCATTTCTACGTCGCACAGTGGGATATCAGACGCAAAGAGCTTTCAAAAATCAAATTTTCAAGATAATCCGACTCTAGTTTAGGAGATATGAGCATTCAAAGTTGAAAATTATTTCAAAAACTATTTAATTTTTTTTCAGGGTGAATTAAAAGTAAACTACGTTACGTATGATTTTGTTGCTGATGTGTCCTTTTAGGTATATTCATTGTTATCAATACTCAATAAAAAAATCCCATTTCTAGAGATCGAGGCGCTTGGCTTCTAGATCGATTTAAATGATACTGCCTTGCACAAAAAACAGACAAAAAAGGGCTGTCGCAGGTGCTAAATCCCATCCAAAATCATATTTTATAACATATGTATATGTTTCATATATTAGACATGGGAGATACCAAAATAAATAAGCAAACGAATATTCTTTATTAAATTAAGTTTATAAGATAATTCTTCCAATTTCAGATAATTTTAGATAATTCTTCCAAAAAAAAAAAATGAAACAAGATTTGATTAAAAAATATTTTTTTTGTAATTTAAAAAAAAAATATTTTTGATATAAACTTAAGTTTAAAATTATATTTTAATTTCGAAAGTGACCATTAAACCTTCTGTATTGATAAAAAAAAAATATAGGCAAATATACACCGGAACAAACTTAAACTTTGACAATGTGTTGTTTGGGTCAAAATCATTTGAATGAATTACAGCACAAGTCCTAAGCGGATTTTGTAGTGTTTATACATTAAAGATTACCTAGAGACAGATACGTTTTCCCCAAGGAAGCATTAAAAAAGCTTTGAGAAGCATTTCCTTTTGAAGTTTGCTAAGAATTCTTAGCATACTTTATTTGATGCTACTGTCCAAAACTATATAGACTTTCTCTGCAAGTTGCTTTCATAATCATTTGAACTACCCATCAAATATTTTAGGTCCGCACCACTCTGCCAAAGACAATATATGTAAATAGTAAGATGCCGAACGCCCATACACATATCGTGAGCAGAGAAGAGAGAGAATGAGTTTGCATGTGTGAGTACACACAGAGCTGCAAGCACTTATGTGTGCGTATTTGTGCCGAGCTGCCGAATTTTGACGAGACGTAAACAAGACAGAAATGTATTTGCTGGGAGTTGGGGTGGGGGGAAAAAAATTCGTTGGCGATTGACATTTGGATAATAAAATTGCATTATTTATTTAAATAGTAATAATAATATAATTCTTTAATATACGATTACTATGGTTTTTAAATGATCCAGTAAAATATTGATATGATAATAGACAATACAATTTTTGGTTATATCCAACCTGTTCAATCGCAAAATCAACCCCTATACCGCAATTCGCAGAAATTTTATCAAATTGTCTTGTCTTCTTTGCACAAGTTTACGTACAAACGCACATACATGCACGCATAAGAACTTCAAAATTAATTGCATATTAAGTCGACCCACAAATACCCAACAGACATTTAATCGAATGTGAAGTCATTTATGACATAGATTATTTATTTATTTATTTTTACATAAGTACATTCCTTCATTATATTCGTTTATAGTACATTAAACAAAATAAGCATATAAGGGATATACAATATATTACTTTTTTTTTTATTATGAGCAAGCGTCTTCAAATAGTGTCATAGTCCCCAATGAATTCTAAAGTATTGGGTATTTCGTTGAGCGCGGCGTGCCGCGGCATCGTCAAAAACCAATACAAACAAGCAGACCTAACATGTGTGCACACGTACAGTTAAATCTTAGCCTCATGTATAGGGCGAGAGACCGGTACTCTCTCTTTCTCTCTGACTATCTGTCTCTCTCTATTTGAATCAATTCAGCTTGGCATCTCAAACATTCATTTTTAAAACAGTTTTTATTTGATTATTAACATTTAAACTTCTAAGCTTAATATAAATTTATTTCTTATTTATTAACGTCTCGTCCCTTCTTCTCGTCAGCCCGGCGAATGCTTTGGCGGCGAGGTCTCCTTCCTCGTGGTTGGGCTGCTGCTGCTGGTGCCGGGCATAATTGCGGGACCATCGCCGCCAAAGCATTCGCACAAGCCCCCATTGCTTTCAGCAACTCAGTAGGTGTAGCAGGTGTACGAACCTGGAATTAAAAAAAAAAAACAGTAAGTGGACAAATTTGAATATTAAACAATACTAAATATTACCTTTCGCTGCTGCTTCTGTTTCTCCTGCTTCTTCTGCCACGGCTTCTCCTCGTTGGGCCCCTGCTTCTGCTCCTGCTGCTAAGAAATGGACAAACAAATGGACAAATTATTATGCTGAATAAGTGCACAGTAATGCAAACAGAAATCTTACCTTTCTTTTTTTCTCTCGCTGCTCCTGCCGCCGCTTCTGCCGCTGCTTCTGCTGCTTCTGCTGCTTCTCCTTTTTGGGCTTATTCTCCTGCAGCTTCTCCTCTGGCCTCTGCTTCTGCTCCTGCTGCTAAGAAATATTAATTAATTAATAATGCATAATAATGAATAATAATCTTACCTTTGCTTTTTTTAGGGCCCGTTCTTCGGCCCACTGCGCCCGCACTTTTTGGCGGCGACGCTCTCGCTACGCCTCTCGCTGCTGCTTCTGCCACGGCTTCTTCTCCTTTGGCCCCTGCTTCACCTGCTGCTTCTCATCTCGTGCGTGCGTATTTGCAGATCCTTCCAATTTTCGGCGACGTACTGCACTATCTCCAGTCGCACTCGTCGATCGTACGCTTCGGTACCGTACAGATGATATGAAATTGCACGGAACAGACAGTTGCCATCGCCGGAAATCGGAACTACGTAATGGGGCACCAATGTTCAAAATTTGTTCCGAGAAACTGTGAACATTTGGTCGCGACGTAGTTTCTGACATACTGTATGTGTATTACAATTTCACAATTTATTCGCGTGACAAACAGTTGAAAAAAAAACCCGAATTTCAACGAAAAACCAAATTTTATGCTTTTACAATTTTAGTCTCGATTCGACTAACTCGTGTGGCTAACTCCCTGCCGAGCCGTATAGCTGCCATCCTCGCCTTCGGTAACGCACTCTCCAAGCATCCGGTTATCGGGAACTGGGAGTGGTCCATTGCGATCTGCATACTTAAATACAAAGTTTTGCTTCAGATGCAGCAAACACGTCCTTTTGCTCATTCCGAGACGCATTGCTTCACTCATGATCACCATTTGATTTTTTTCACTATTTTCCTTTCTTTTCAGTGATTTCTTATGGATTTGACTGATACTATGAGGAGCACGGTGAGCAGCACCACGAGGAGCACGGGGAGGAGTACGACGAGGAGCACGGGGAGCATCATCATCAGCAGTTGGAGCGTCTTCTTCCAAAACTGTACTGACTAGCTCATCGAAGTCAACAATCTCAGACGGCGTGAACTTGTGCAGCGTTTTCGGCATAGTTACACCTTTTGAACGCCACACAGTCCGGTGCGAGGTCGATGGCTGGTCATCAGCTAACTCAGATGGCGTTCGTATGCCCAATGGAGTTAGCTGAGATGGCGTTGACGACTGCCCTGTAGAAGGTTGCTCATCAGCAAGCTCATCTTCTACAGTTCCCTCTGCGGTAGTTATGTGGCTTATTGGCTGCGGTTCAACCGCCCGCTTCCATTCAGCCGCCCGCAGAGGACTTGCAGTCGTCTGCCATTCAGCCAACCGCTGAGGACTTGCAGTCCTTTGCGATTCGACCACCCGCTGCACCCGCTGCGGATCAGCCGACCGCTGAGGACTTGCAGTCCTTTGCGATTCGACCAATCGCTGCGGTTCGACCACCCGCTGCACCCGCTGCGGATCAGCCGACCGCTGAGGAATTGCAGTCCTTTGCGATTCGACCACCCGCTGAGGATCAGCCGACCGCTGAGGACTTGCAGTCCTTTGCGATTCGACCAATCGCTGCGGTTCGACCACCCGCTGCGGATCAGCCGACCGCTGAGGACTGTGCGGAGCTCTCCAGGCTATTTGAGACGGACATGCATAGTCCGGCCTTCTATCAGCTGTCGCTTGAAATCGGCGGTGACGTGGCCAACCTTGAGATCTTCAAGGTAGTGCGTCACGCCTACGAACATGGCTACATGGATGAGATATAGATACGCTCCCACGCACACGCACACACGCACGCGCACGCACACGCTGCATATTTGAATTATTATTATCTTTTAGTATTTTTTTATTTTTAATACGAGCTCTGAGATCTCTGTCTGCAAATACATTCCACGAGTTCTATGGAACCAAAACGTTCGTTCTCCTTCGGGTCTATTCCAGTTGCAATCTAAGACGGCGAACAGGTTGCCTCTGACCTTGATATATTGAATATTCATGTTCTGAATAAAAATTCAGTCTTCAGCAGCTTTATCACGAACTTGCCATAGTTTCCAACTATTTGCACAGCTGTGGGGAGCTACAGCCAAATGGGTTTGTTGGGTTTAAGAAGCGTTTAAGACTAGGAAAGACGCCAGGAAGCCAGCCAGTCTATAGTCTGTAGTCTGTAGCCGAGTGACGCACGCACGCACGCACAAAAAGCACACGCAGGCAGACATGCGCTTCATTTTATTGTTGTCAGTTCTCTTTGTGATCGCCCAGCAACCCTTATCCTTGGGCAGAGTGGTCCAAGCCAGACACACATCAGTGGAGGAGGAATGGATGGATAACGGTAACGATGGATATGATGATTATTCGCTAGAGCAAGACGCTGGCGTGGAGGGGAATTACGATGACGATGAAGAGCAGCTGCTGCTGTTGAAAGCTGCCGAAAACATCGTTCAATTTACTGAATAAGTTCGTTCTTTCTTGTTCATCTTAATCGTTCTTTTTTGTTCATCGTTCGTTTTCGTTCGTTCTTTTTTGTTCATCGTTCTTTTTCGTTCGTTCTTTTTTGTTCATCGTTCTTTTTTGTTCATCGTTCGTTTTCGTTCGTTCTGGCGTGCTGGCGAAGGTGACGAATGAGGCTGTTGTGAATGAGTGGGCATTTGTATGTGAATATGTGACGGGACTTGTTGGGCGCAGGGTATTATTCAAATTTAAATATATTCATGATGGGGTTAATATGTGTAGTTATTTGCTATTTTAATACATGCGGGTTTTAGTGTGGTGTGTGCGATGTGTAGGTTGTGTGTGTGATGTGTATAATGTGTGTGTACGGGGTGTGCTATGCCGGTGTGTGATGCTGCGGTGTGCAGGGGTCCTCCCATGGATGTGACCTCCGTTCGCGCTGGTTGCAGCTCCCTGCCGTGTTTTTCCAGAGATGCTCCGGCCGGGCCAGTCTTGGCGCTGACCCAGCTGTCGGCTCCTTGTCTGGAATCCGCTGTGCCGTCGTCGCCTCGTTTTCGTCTCTTGGTGTATTGGCCTCTTCACTTATTTATGTTCACCTGCGTTCCAGCTGGAGTCTGCCGATTATCGGCTGCTTCTACTGCTGCAGCTGATTGCGGCGGCTGCAGAGGAGTTGTGGGATTAGTTCCCGTGAACGAGGTGGACCAACTAGTATTCGCTGGTCTACCGCTGTGGATTGCGGTTGGGCATGGTGCGAGGGCTGCTGCTGCTGCTGGTGGATTCGCCCTGATTACCTCATCTGGGCCCAGGGTCTGACGTCGCTTGCTGTTCTTGGCTAGTTTTGGCGCTGGCTGCCTCTGAAGCCCCTGAATGGCGATAGGTGATGGATTCTTGAGGCCTATATGAATCCGGGGAATGGGCGGACGTTCGGCCCGGGCCATCAGCTCTTCGTAAAGCTGGCCAATTAGATAAAGCTGGCCAATTAGATAATCGTTATTGTAGCGTGTGTTGCGCAGACTGCTCTTGGTGATGATCAGGCCGTTCTGGAATTGGAGGGGTGTCTGCAGGAGGAATCGCAAATTCACCCGGTACGTGTACACTTGCCGGAAGCGACCAACCTTGTCGTGATGCTTCGTGTAACAGTGCTGGATGTACTGCTCGAAGCCACCGGTCTGGGGTGTCTGGCAAAAGTGGCACTTTTGGAAGCCCTCAAAGTGGGTGGTCATGTGCTGCAGTGTGGCCATCTCCTCCAGCGAGGTGTAGATACAGTAGAAGCAGCGATAGACCAGCGGATGGACGTTCGTGAAGCAGAAACCCTGATCGGCGTGCTCCTGCTGCCCGTGATGGTACATAGCTATCTGATCGGGCAGTATCTTCTCGCACAGGCTACACTTTTGATAATACTCGGCCCCGCTCTCGCTGCGGTTCAGCTTCATTGTCCATTTGTTTGTCCTTATGCTGGCGACGTACTGCACTATCTCCAGTCGCACTCGTCGATCGTACGCTTCGGTACCGTACAGATGATATGAAATTGCACGGAACAGACAGTTGCCATGGCCGGAAATCGGAACTACGTAATGGGGCACCGGGTACCCCCCAATGTTCAAAATTTGTTCCGAGAAACTGTGAACATTTGGTCGCGACGTAGTTTCTGCCATACTGTATGTGTATTACAATTTCACAATTTATTCGCGTGACAAACAGTTGAAAAAAAAAACCCGAATTTCAACGAAAAACCAAATTTTATGCTTTTACAATTTTAGTCTCGATTCGACTAACTCGTGTGGCTAACTCCCTGCCGAGCCGTATAGCTGCCATCCTCGCCTTCGGTAACGCACTCTCCAAGCATCCGGTTATCGGGAACTGGGAGTGGTCCATTGCGATCTGCATACTTAAATACAAAGTTTTGCTTCAGATGCAGCAAACACGTCCTTTTGCTCATTCCGAGACGCATTGCTTCACTCATGATCACCATTTGATTTTTTTCACTATTTTCCTTTCTTTTCAGTGATTTCTTATGGATTTGACTGATACTATGAGGAGCACGGTGAGCAGCACCACGAGGAGCACGGGGAGGAGTACGACGAGGAGCACGGGGAGCATCATCATCAGCAGTTGGAGCGTCTTCTTCCAAAACTGTACTGACTAGCTCATCGAAGTCAACAATCTCAGACGGCGTGAACTTGTGCAGCGTTTTCGGCATAGTTACACCTTTTGAACGCCACACAGTCCGGTGCGAGGTCGATGGCTGGTCATCAGCTAACTCAGATGGCGTTCGTATGCCCAATGGAGTTAGCTGAGATGGCGTTGACGACTGCCCTGTAGAAGGTTGCTCATCAGCAAGCTCATCTTCTACAGTTCCCTCTGCGGTAGTTATGTGGCTTATTGGCTGCGATTCAACCGCCCGCTGCTGGAGAAGCTTTGCTGCGTGAGATTCTGCACCATACGCCAGTACAACTGGCTTGGCAAAGAGCAAGCAATCGGCTTCTGCGTTGGTGATGGGCTCCCTTCGATAGCCAGTCGAATCAATACATCGATACTACCAGTGTACAAAATGTACAAAGCAATTGTTCTCAGAAAACGATATGCACCTCTATACAAATTATATTAGCAATATACATTTTAGCTGTTTTTATGTTCCAAGACTACAAACTTTCTTTGCAATCAAATGCTCAAGCAGCTGCGATCAATATTTACCATCACCAACAACAAAAGCAACAGGCGAGCGAGTATCAACTCATTGCCAGTCGCCGCTCCTGCAACAGTTTTATATACGATTAGATACCAATCAGCAATCATATTCAAATGCATTTTGAAAGAACACTTGCTGGGCGCCCATCGATAGCCTTCGATAGATTGCAAGTCGCAAAAATATATCAATACCAACAGTGAAACAGGGTTGCATACATAAAACAGTTGTGCTCAAAAAGGTGTTTGCAGCTCTGCTGAAATTATATTAGACGGGCAATATACTTTTTAGCTGATTTTTGTTCCAAGACAACTTCAAGAATATATTTGAAATAAAGTAATATACATTTTAGTCTATCCCACCGCATTAAATAATTAATAGTCGAATTGAGCAACACAATTTGATGGTATCGCATATTAATATGATTTCCCACTAATACTGCACAATTTTCTAGATTTTTGCAAACTACTTCGATCAAAGAGACTACTTGTCTGCCATTGTTTATTTTCGAGCTAATAATTCCACTCAAAACAAACATTCGTTACATTCAAATGCTCCGGGAGCGGCGATTAATCGATGGCGGCCGCAAGTGTTTACCATCGCCAACAATATATTCAAGCAACGACCGAGCTGCCAACGCGTTGCCTGTCGCCGCTTCTCGGTGCTGCTCGAATTGATTAATGGCAATCATAAAAACTTAAGAACACAAATACACACGACCAGAGAGATATCGATTATTTCGGGCTTTGGCCAGAACTTCTGATGTCAGTTAGTGGAGCTTCTTCTGGAGACGCTCGGCCAGGAGGGCGGCCAGGGAGCCCTTGCGATTGTACTCAGCATCGCTGGCCACGGAGATGTCGGGAATGAGGTCCACATCCGGACTGGCAGCTATATGACGAGGATCATTCGTTTGTACAAAGTTTACGAGGCAGTATGATCAGTAGGAACTCACCCTGGACAGGCGTCTTTATACTTTATGGGGTCGGAAACGCTTCCTTCTGGGTGTTACACACATTAATTTTTTGCACAAATCTAATATACCCCTTTACTCTTCGAGTACCGGGTATAAAAAGACATGAAATTTGGATTCTACCACAAATGTTTAGTAGACGAAGAATATAATGGCGGAGTGTCGAAATTGGTGTGTGATCTATTTAATAGTTATCCGAATGTCAAGTATCTCAATCTATTACAGGAACGAAAAAAATAATTAACAATTTCTGTATACCCGATCTTATTATGTATGTCAAAAAAAAATGATTATCGTCTATTTTCAATGGTGTTATAGTGTTATGGTTTCCTATATCTATATAATTTGGATTTGGGATTATATATGTATGTATTCAATAGGGTTTTATCGCAAGGATGCGTCAAGGTTTATTTGAATTCTCGCATGTATGGGATTACATGCCCAAAATGTCGTCGATATCTTCCTCCAGTGAGTCGCAGGGCTCGCGTTCGCCGTGTGGGGCAGCGGCAGCGGCAGCTGCAGCTTGGCCAGCTCCAGATCCGGGGCCAGAGTAGCGGGGTCGCTGATGGGGCGGGGCCATGCCCGGGACGAAGGGTCCCATCATGCGACGCTTGAGCATCTGTGCTTCCATGGGACTGAGATTTTGGTGGGGATTGTTGCCGGGCGACGGGCCCACGGTCATGGGTCCGCCGCTGCCGCAGACGGAGAATCTACGGGGCATTTCGCGCACCTTGATGAGGGGTCCGGCCTTAGCGGGCACCACCTGTGGCGTATTCGGCCCGAAGATGGTGTTCATCGTGGAGGCGCCTTGTGGGCGTGCGGCGGGTACGGCTGTGCCTCGCCTGGGGCTGACCAGAGGAGTCCGGCCAGCACGGGTGACGGCCAGGCGCATCTCCTGGTCCGAGATGTGCTCGAAGCCGGACGGCGTGTTGATGTTGAAATGCTGCTGCTCCCCTGCGGTGGGGAAGTCAGTCGCGTCGTCAAACGTCTCCATTAGGGACTGGAACACCTTTTTCTTGAAGTGCAGCTTCTGGCGTTGATTCATCTCCGCCATCTGCGGGCGGACCATCTCTAAGAAGTGCTCATCGGAGAAGATGTCCAGGCTCTCCGTCACGGAGCTTGGCAGCGAGCTGGTGAGGAGCAGGGCATTGCTGCTGCTGATGCCGCTGGATGTGGAGGCAGTGGTGGCCTTGGGGAATGGGAGTGTGACTGAAACTGGGATTGAGATTGTCGGTGCGGACGAGCCCTTGGCTGAGGCTGAGGCTGGGGCTGGGGCTGAGCCTTGATTGCTTGGCGTTGGACTGGAGACTGAGAAGTTCACCTTGTCGAGTCTGGTAGTTGGCCGCTTCGTTATCGTCGAACCGGGGCTGCCCATGACGCTTTTGCAACGCGAAATGATAATGCCTGCCTGGGAGTGGGTCTGCGACTGCGACTGGGACTGTGACGTAGCCGCAATCGGAGCCGGAGCTTTTGGACGTGGAAAGATATCGTCGCGTGTGAGGGCGAAGGCTTTGGCGAGCCCGGCATCCACTGTTCGGCTTGATTCTGCAGCTTCATCGGTGCCTGCTGCAACTGTACCAGTTGCCGCCCGATCCTGATTCCTGTTGGCCATATACTTGGGCACTGGCGTCATCTTCACTGGGGATATACGGGCGGCAGCCAGAGTCGTGGACTTGCGGCGCTGCAGTCTGGTCAGACGTTGCTCGGTGGCCATCTTCTTCACTGGGAGCTGCTTGATTCCGCCAACTCCTGTGGCGCGGACGGTGCGACGTGGGCGACGGCCGCTGGGGCTGTCGCTGCCAGTGCCCGACACCGAATCGTCGGCGCTGTCTTCCATCGTTTCCTCGAGCGGATCCCTGGATTCAGAGGCATTATTATTTAATTAATATTTCTTAGCAGCAGGAGCAATAGCAGGGGCCAGGTGAGAAGCCCAAAGAAGAGGAGAAGCTGCAGCAGAAGCAGGAGAAGAAGCAGCCGGGGCAGAAGCGGGAGCGTCGCCGCCAAAAAATGCGGGCGCAATTGGCCCAAGAACGGGCTTCAAAAAAAGCAAAGGTAAGATTATTATTCATTATTATGCATTATTAGTTAATTAATATTTCTTAGCAGCAGGAGCAAAAGCAGGGGCCAGGTGAGAAGCCCAAAGAAGAGGAGAAGCTGCAGCAGAAGCAGGAAAAGAAGCAGCCGGGGCAGAAGCGGCGGCAGAAGCGGCGGCACGAGCAGCGGGAGAAAAAAGGAAAGGTAAGATTTCTGTTTGCATTACTGTGCACTTATCCAGAATAATAATTTGTCCATTTGCCGATATTTATATTGTCGACACTCATTTTTAGCTGCGTTTAGCTTTTAATGTTTTTTCCGCTAAACTTTTTCCAAGCCGGTTGCGCAGATTTAACGATGCGAACGTTATTAATCTGAAATGTGGCGAATTCAGGCAGAGAGATGCACCGAAATGTAAAAAAGCGACGGCGACAAAATGTATGTGTGTGCAAATTAAATATTTCCTTGGTGAATACTTTAAAAAAATATATTTTTTTATTTATTATTCACTATGTTACAGTTCACTCTTAGTGTCTAAACTCAGTGCTCTATTATTACACAACTGTTCTTATTCGATTTCAAAAACGGACTGGCGACCAAGGGTCGGCTCCTAATAAACAAACTTCGGATTAAGAGAAGCAAGATCTGCTTAAGAGATTGTCTCAAGAGAGTCGGAGAATAGGATGATGAGAATTTGGTCTCAATTGTGAAATTTGAATAAACCAAACAAATATCGGGCGGCCAACGGCGCAATTGGAACTTAATGAAAAGTGTGAAGTGATATGACGTCTTATTGGATTGGGAAAGTTCATTAGGAATTGGGGACCTAATGGAACCTAATGGAACCTAATGGAAGAACTGTGTAAGAAGTTCCCAACTAGAAGTTGTTTTTTAAATCGGGTAAGAAGGCTTGGGTAGTGGGTTGGTTAACTCCCCCCATTCTAAATTGGATCGTCCCGATTCATCGGAAGTGATGGGTAAATTGAATTAAGATGATTGGTCAATTGGACTCTAATTTCATCTTCGAGGTTTATTTTAAAACTAATTTTCCGTGGTTTGCATATTAGATATTTTCTAAATTTGATCAAAATCCTGATAATTAAATATATAATAGTACATGTTATCAATATTAACGTAATCGGAATTTGAGTTTGTTTAATTTGAATAAATGGATTTAATATGTTGATATTATCAAATGCAATTTATCGTTCCCTCTCTCTCTCTCTCTCACATACCGTGGTGGGCGCTGTGCCAATTCGTCCAGATGAGCGCCTTGATCTCAGAGACTATGAGAGCTGGCATCATTCCCTCTCTCTTACACTCTTCCTCCTGTGCTTTGCCCACCCGTCCAGATGAGCGCCTAGATCTCAGAGACTATAGAAGCTAGAGCAACCAAATTTTATATACAGCGCCGAAAAAGAGTTGATGGTCCTCCCGCACAGGCAATGATTTACATACATAAATACATATGTATGTACATATATATTTAAAAACGAATGCATACATGCATGCATAAATAGTAAATATACATAATATAATTTGTGTAAATGCTGGTTGAATGAGCCGTTATAATTAAGGAGTGAGAGGAGTACCTGCAAATGCATGTACTCTATCAAAAAACCGCGAAATCAAAACGCTAGCGGCTTGCAAGCACGTGCGCTATCTTTCTCTCTCTGTTTCCCCTTCTGCCTTCTGATCAAGACCCTGTCAATCTGCTTTTTACATGTTTTAGCAAGATCCCTCCCACCCTCCTGCACACCGTAAACAATTTTTAAACCGTTAGTAAGAGGAGGGGGAAACGAAAATGTTTTCACTGAAAAAATGCGTATGGAAGGAATGAGAAAAAAACGGTTACATTTCTTTGTGTTTTTCTCTCTATCTCTCTCTTTCCACTTGAGAACTCTCTGCCCCACTCAGACAAGTGCTCTTTCAATAGAGACTCTGTATATTTATACTCATCCCTATGTCTCCAACATGAATTTAGTAATAAGGTGACAACATCTGTTATCCCCCTTACACCTTCTGACAAATACCCCGTCTCCCACCAACAAGTTATGCGCTTTCGGCTTGTCCATGTCTTTCAATCTGTTCCTTTTCCCACACAGAGAGATTAAAGAAAGAGAAAGAGAGAACATACCTAGCAATATCACATGTCCAACCCAACCCGGACAGGCAATGATTTACATACATACATATGTATGTATGTACATATGTATATATTTTAAAACTAATGGACACACATACACATCTGCATCACAACATCTGCTTTCTTTCGAGAACCCTCCGTTTGTCGTATGCTGAGCGCCGAAAAAGAGTTGATGGTCCTTCCGCACAGGCAATGATTTACATACATAAATACATATGTATGTATATATTTAAAAACGAATGCATACATGCATGCATAAATAGTAATTATACATAATATAATTTGTGTAAATACTGGTTGAATGAGCCGTTATACTTAAGGAGTGAGAGGAGTACCTGCAAATGCATGTACTCTATCAAAAAACCGCGAAATCAGAACGCTAGCGGCTTGCAAGCACGTGTGCTATCTTTCTCTCTCTGTTTCCCCTTCTGACCAAGACCCTGTCAATCTGCTTTTTACATGTTTTAGCAAGATCCCTCCCACCCTCCTGCACACCGTAAACAATTTTTAAACCGTTAGTAAGAGGAGGGGGAAACGAAAATGTTTTCACTGAACAAATGCGTATGGAAGGAATGAGAAAAAAACGGTTACATTTCTTTGTGTTTTTCTCTCTATCTCTCTCTTTCCACTTGAGAACTCTCTGCCCCACTCAGACAAGTGCTCTTTCAATAGAGACTCTGTATATTTATACTCATCCCTATGTCTCCAACATGAATTTAGTAATAAGGTGACAACATCTGTTATCCCCCTTACACCTTCTGACAAATACCCCGTCTCCCACCAACAAGTTATGCGCTTTCGGCTTGTCCATGTCTTTCAATCTGTTCCTTTTCCCACACAGAGAGATTAAAGAAAGAGAAAGAGAGAACATACCTAGCAATATCACATGTCCAACCCAACCCGGACAGGCAATGATTTACATACATACATATGTATGTATGTACATATGTATATATTTTAAAACTAATGGACACACATACAACATCTGCGTCACAATATCTGCTCTCTTTCGAAAACTCTCCGTTTGTCGTATGCTGAGCGCCGAAAAAGAGTTGATGGTTTTCTAGTTTCTAGCGGGCCGCTATTCGTTTTAGTGTGCTCTTTCGCCGTCTGCTTCATCCTGCGCAACGCACTGTCGAGACCGGCTGCATAGAGTTCTAAGCGAAATCCGTTAGATTTCGTCGTTTCCTCTTTCGTCGTTTGCTTCAGCCCGGGCTCGTGAGCGGCGGCATACCTAGAACTCTCTTTCGAACTCGAGTTCGATATCGTTCTCTTGTGCATAACTGTTGGTTTTTTACCTCTGTGCCGGTGCAGTGAATATACTGACATAGACACACATATACAGTGTTTCGCCTTCGCTTTCGTCGCTTCGTTTCGTTGCTTGCCGGTGCACATATTTCACATTTAAAGTGCAGCAAAAGCGAACATACAAACGGTTTGAGCTTTTCAAACATGTTAGCTGTGATCGACTGATACACTCCGCATCAACTGACTATAGCCAAAACCATGGGCAAGAAGAAAAATTGCAGAAGAATCGGATCGTTTGCTATGGCCAATGATAGTGATTCTGTGGCCGTTAGCGCTGCTCCACCTGCCGAAAGTGTTTGTGTGAACGCTGCTAGCACCCAATCATCTGTATCTCGGATTTCCTTCATGAGGCTGAAGGTTCGAGCCATTTTCGATCGGCTAGAAGTTATACGCACAGGGATGGATAGTGAAAGGCTGCGCGAAATAGATGAGTATGACCTTCAAGCACTGTTGGAATCGCTGACGGAGCTGAAATCTAGTTTTGTGGCGGCACACACCAACTTGTAGGAAGTGGATTTTGAATGCATGTCCAGTGAAATACCTGGAAAATTCGACTCTTCCATACTATCGTTGAGGACTGTTCTGCAGCGTGAGTTAGGGATGCGTTCTCAGCCCTCGCATTGCTCCACGTTTCGAGTGAATCCAAATGATTCACAATCCTTCATGTACATGGCCAATCGATCGCGCCTACCCAAGTTCAGTGGAGAATACACGGAGTAGACAAGTTTCTACTCCATGTTCACAACGGTCATGGATAGTGAAGCAGAGCTGATTTCTATCGAGAAGCTACAACATTTGCGGACCTGTTTGAGCGGAGTGGCATTGCTTGCCATCAGTTCGTTGGAGATGATCGAGGCTAACTATAACAAGGCGTTAGAAATTCTAAAAATCCGATTTGATAACAAACGTCTTATTCTGCAGACACACTGGAGAGAGGTATTTGGGCTGACGCGTATTGAGGGCGTTCGTAGACGTCGTCACCTCACATCTTCGCGCGTTAGAATCGGTGGGAACTAAGGAGGAGATTGCAGATGCTATAATCGTCCATACAGTCTGGAGTAACTTAGACAAGTCGACTCAAGCCAAATGGGAAGCACCTTCATCGGATCACGGTCTTCCATCCTGGGAATTTCTGCCTTTCTGGAACATAGATGTCGTACCCTTGAAGGCATTCATCATTCCATGCAAGGGCAAGATGGTCATGTTGGCAAGTCTGAAAAAACCTTGAGTACGAAACATAGAAAGGCTTTCGTAGCATTGAGCGCTCCCATTCCGGTTTCTTGTGTGTTGTGCGAGGGCACGAACCACACGATTGCAAATTGTAAACGTTTTAAAGGTTTATCGCCGGATAAGCGCACTTTTGGATTCCTGATCTCAATTACATTTCGTAACCAGTCGTCTAGCTAATCAGCTACAACTTCGCAAAACCAAATCGTTTGCCGCAGTCTATGGCATCGGCGATGCTAGCTTCTCTTTTAGGGCACGGGCAATTCGGCCCGCCTGCCCTTGACCTGCTTACATCAATCGCTCCTCCTCAACCGACACTGTCTCGAACAGACCCCTCGCGTCTTCGTTATGACCCCGTCTTGAGTCGAGCTAAACTAACCACCAGACTCGTCGTGCTTTCGTCGTATATGTATCGCTATTGTAATAAACCAAACATTTCATCCCTGACAATAAACTTCATATATAAAAATCAATCAATCGAGTTTAATAAGCTGCTGAAAAAGCTCAGTAGCTCAACATTTGGTGACCCCGACGTGATTAAACATAAGCAATTAAATCACAAAAAACATAAAAATTCTGTCGCAAATAATTTCGTGTGGAGCCACGCTAATTTTTTCGCTTATGCTCAAGCAACAGTAACGGTGCTCGCGTCGTCTGCTTTGCGTTCAGCGTATGGTTCTGGCTGCTCTTATTGCAAACGTTCCTCTTTGCGGTCATCTTCCCGCTAGAAACGTTTTTACCGCGGCTGCCGAAATGGACGAGAGACACGACGGTGCAGTGGCCGCTGCTGGAAACAGGGTGGCTTTTCTGAAGCGGAAAGCACCGGAACAATCGCAAGGTTGGACCAGTTGGAAGCTAAGTTGGAGAGAACTTCGCTATTTGACCACTTCATCCTCGTTGTAAGGCTCAAGCAAATCGAGAAGCTGCACGGAATTTTTACAACCGTGCCCAGCGAGCTCGAGAAGCTGGACTTCGACGAGATGGATTCCGATAAGAAGTCGGAACCAACTGGATCTTTCGACAGATATCAATGCCAATTTGAGCATACAATTGCTGTGCCGTCTGCGCCTGATGGAGCAGCGGACAAGGAATCCCATTTGATGTTAGAAAGTGGCCTCGATTGCATCAAAACATTAGGACTTGCGCCGGATTCTGTTTCTACTTCACCCGCATTATTGATTTCGGCCCGTCAAACATCGTGGAGTTCCTGCAAACGACTCGTTCCAGCAAATGCTCATTCGCGAGGGGCTCTTCCGTGCGAGCTGAACGAGTTCCCTCTATTTGCTGTTGGACCTACATCTGGACTTCGCACTGGACACAGAACTCTGCTGGCCCCAACACCATCCCAATATTGGCCTATTGGGGGGAGGGCAGACAATTCGAATCATCTACCTTAATTTCAGAAACTCCTGCTGATTTGGGCACATCACTGCCAGTGCCTGGTTTGAACTCCCCATTACTCTTCGCCTCTTCTTCTTCTGTCGCTGATCATCACATGACATGGCTCAACTTCAAGCGATTACGCGTCGGCCAAAGCGTTGCCAACTTGCAGCGAATTTTGAGGTTTCGATGGAAGGAAGAGTGACTGCTGAACCCTGTATCTTCTGTTAAAAGTCCGGCTTTTAACGGGGGGAGTATGTTGGGTTCCGCAGCCTGATAGAGCCCAGGAATTTGTAAAACCTAGCCAGTGGTGCAGCAGTAGAGTAAATTTCTATAATTGTTGTTTGTTATTTGTACTGCCCACTGTACAGCATTGTCATACATACATATATATGCTCCCGCACTCTCTCGTCTTTCTTTCTTTCTTTCTTTCGTCTTCGCTATCCCTCTCTCGATCATCTCGCTCTCGCTTGCATTAGGGCACGGGCAATTCGGCCTGTCTGCCCTTCATCAGTCTGGATATCGTCGCGCTCGTTTTAGGGCACGGGCAATTCGGCCCGCCTGCCCTTGACCTGCTTACATCAATCGCTCCTCCTCAACCGACACTGTCTCGAACAGACCCCTCGCGTCTTCGTTATGACCCCGTCTTGAGTCGAGCTAAACTAACCACCAGACTCGTCGTGCTTTCGTCGTATATGTATCGCTATTGTAATAAACCAAACATTTCATCCCTGACAATAAACTTCATATATAAAAATCAATCAATCGAGTTTAATACGCTGCTGAAAAAGCTCTGTAGCTCAACAATAGGAATAATTTACGATATATTTCCCTGTAACTTTCGATAGTTTTGAATCGATATCTGTAATTAAGGTATTTTACAAAATACCGTGTCACTGCTCTGCCCAACTACATGTAAAATGTAAAATTTTGGTAAGGCGTCACTTTATTTGTAAGATATGCATATGTAATTGTATAAACAAATAAAACAAAAAGCTCTGCACTTGACTCCAATGCACTCACTCCATGTAATGCACTCACTCGCACGTACGCAGGAGCATCCCTCGCCAAGGCTGACCAATTGTGTGCTTTCCCACAAGGCTGTGCATCCGTATCTGGGGGTTCTAATGGACAGAAAACTAAACTTCAACGCACACATCCAGAGAACCCTGTCAAGGACAATAGCGAGGGTCAACAAATTAGAATGGCTCATTGGAAGGAGGAGCAAACTTACAGTCCATGCAAAGCTGATTCTATACAGGCAGCTGGTGGCCCCAATATGGCAGTACGCCCTCCCAATTTGGGGGTCCCTGACCAGCAAAACACAGCTCAGCAAGATCCAGGTTGTCCAAAATAATGCTCTGAGGGCAATTGTTGATGCGCCTCGGTATGTGCGCAACAGTTCGATCCATAAAGACCTGCAAATACCGACAGTTGAGGAAACGTTTAACAGATGTACAGGCGCCTTCTACCAAAGACTCACTCACCACAGCAACCATCTGGCCAGGATGCTCGTCATAGATCCCTGCATCCTTCATCGGTTGCATAAACCGCGATACCAGGCAGCAATTGAGCAGCACTTGCCCAGGATGACATTGGTACAGCAGGACCCAGGTGCATCATCTTCTTCAGGAGGAGGGCCTGCAGCAACGCGGCGCCTTGACGAACAGCAACGGCAGGAACGGCAAGACGCGAGAGCATGCGACGGAATCCCTTCACAACTACTAGCAGCAGCGCACCACCGGCGCCTGGAACGAATAATTAATTTCTTTTGCTTAATCTTCCACAGAATGCTGGCTATGTGTATACACCTGTGACCAAACTAGAACGCATCTACTCAAGCCAGGTCAAGCGACAAGCGACGGCTAATACTCCCTATTGGGCTGCATGCTGGCCGTGCTGTTCTGCCAATTTCTCAAATTGGCGTGAGCAGTGTCTTTCTGGTAATCTGCGGCTCGCCGGTGGAGTCCAATCCCTGCGCGCAGCAGCTCTGGTGGTGGCGCATCCTTCAGAAAGCATCAAGGCATCAGGACCTGCAAAGAAAAACAAAAGAAAACATTAAAGTAACAAAACACAAAGCTAATAGGGCAGTAAATTGCAACGTGTATAGACAGTATTTTTTATAGTATCGATAAATTCAGTATAAGGTATTTTAATACCACGCAAATGTATCTGCCAGGGTTGGATTTGTAATCTAAATCAGTTCCAGAGACGCTGGCAGAGGGAACAGCCATTTCTAATGAAAAACCAACCACCTCTGCAGCGGCTCGGGCAGCGATGGCGGCTACACAGGCGGCTGCAATCACTTCGGGATGCAGCCCAAATATAAATCACTACCAACATCACTTCAACCAGCAACAGCAACAGCAACACCACCTCAGCTACAACAGCAATGGCAATAATAATTATGGCAAAAATAAGAGGACTCACCGACGCATCAGCCATGACAGTGATGAGGCCAGCAATAATTACAACTACAGCAGTAGCGGCGGCGCTGAAGATGAAATCACCAAGAGACGACGGCAAGGGACCCTGAGAGGACAGCAGCAGCAGCAACAGGCAATTAAATCAACTAAATTCAATGACAATGCCTTAACAATTAAACATGACCATGCTAATGCCCCTTCCCCTGCCCCTCCTCAAGATAAATACATTGACAATTTCAGCGCCAATAACACCAATGCACCAGCCCCTGCCACAGCCATTGACACAGAAAAAATCCCGCCATCTGACAATACCCCCCCACACATCCTATGGGCCGCAATGGCGTCAGGATACAGGCGAACGATATGGCCACCCGGGATGCTATTATGAGACTGTTGAGCGGAAACGAGGCTGATTCTGTGACGGCTACAATGGGACATTACACCCACCAGGCCAAGCATGATCGTGGCCTTCGAATTTTACTTTGCGGCCTGCATCCGACCACTACGGCCAACTGGGTGGCCACTGAGCTTCGAGCTGCGGGACTTGGGGCCATATATATTCGGCGATCCTCCTCCTCCTCCACCTCAGACCGGGAGGCCTTTCAGGTAGAGATCAGCCCACAAACAAATGGCAGCCATGAGCGTGTCCTCTCGCTCACCTGTCTGGGTGGCCAGTCTGTGGTGGTCGAAAGACAGGCCAAGCCAGCTGATCCGGCCCAATGCCATCGGTGCCAGGCATTTGGGCACACCCGAAACTACTGTAGACGGCCATTCACTTGCATGAAATGCGCTGGGCCACATCCCACTACTGACTGCACCAAACCAAGAAATGTCCCGGCCAGATGCTGCAACTGTAAGGGCAATCACGTCAGTTCGCACAAGGGTTGCCCAGAATTCAAAAAGGCCAGAGGCCGGCTACTGGCACATAAATTCCTGCAACAGAAGCAGCAAAAACAACAGCAACAACAACAGCAACAACAGCAGCACCAAAGGGGGGGACAATACCCAGGCAGGCAGCAACAACACTATAAACAGTATCTGCAGCAGCAGCAGCAGCAGCAGCAACTACGCCAGCCAATAAATACTGCCCCACTACAGCAACGGCAACAGCAACAACAAATACGCCATATGCAGCAACCAGTAGGCCAACGGAAGCGTTTCCGCTTCCGAAAGAAGCGTTTCCGACCCCATAAAGTATATATATTCTTGATCAGCATCAATAGCCAAGTCGATATAGCTATGTCTGTCTGTCCGTCCGTCTATCCGTCTGTCCGTCCGTCCGTCCGTCTTCATTAGCGCCTATAGCTCAGAGACTATAAAAGCTAGAGGAACACAATTTTGTATCCAGACTCCTGTCCTATCACACTGTTACAAGTGTATTTCAAAATTGTGCACCGCTTCCCTCCGCGAGATACGAGAAAACTAAAAACGCATAATCGTAGAGAATTACAATATCTATCACAGTGTTGAATCTGGATCAGATCGAATTATAAATATAGCCACAATGAAGAAAACCATTTCGAAATGCATCGTTCCCTCTCGCTCTCTCTCACACAGATCAGGCGCTATGCCTGATCGAATTTTTTGACGCCTAGTTCTCAGAGACTATAAGAGCTAGATCAACCAAACTTTCTATTCAAGCTCCTGTGATATCAAACCGAGACGAGTTTGTTTCAAAATTTGGCCACGCCCCCTTCCGCCCCCACAAAAGATGAAAATCTACAATTTTGAAGATACGGGAAAACCAAAAACGCAGAATCATAGAAAATGACCATATCTATCAGAATGTTGAATCTGGATCAGATCGGATCATTAGTATAGCCAGAAGAAACAAATGAAATTTCATTGGCCTTTCAAGCGCAGACTCATTCCCTCTCTCTCTCGCACACAGCCGTGTATGTATATGTAGGAAGTAGATTTAGACATGTAGAAAAGATAGATGTAAAAAACGTATGTAGCAAAAATGGAAGCATCTAATAGATAAAAATCTCCAAAAATGTTCGACTTCATTTTTTTTTCTTTTTTGGCTAAAATTATATTTGTCCCTTTTGCGAATATTTAATAAATTAAAACAAGCTCACATACACATATACTGACTGAGTACTGGGTATAAAGTAGAGCCGCGGCCGTAGACGCGGCTCACAACCTTCCCTCTCGTTAAGAATCTATCTGAAAGCACTGCGATGGACGCAAAAGAATCAACCAATGAAATTCTACAAGAAGTGGGTAAACATCATCCAATCCACTGACGATTGGGATGATTGATGGGGGGAATCATTCTTGCAGTACGGCAAAGGCTCGGGTCCCAACTCCAAAGATATGTGTGACGAACAGCGTATCTGGCTAAAGCAGAAATCTGATACGGCCATGTGTACGTGGCCACGACCAAATAACGTTAGACGATCGCAAGGCCTTGTCTCAGTCAGATAGTCGATTATGAATAGTCTTTCACAATCTCTTCTATGGACTATACTTGTATATATTTAGATTGCAGGTTGTTTGATTCACGAAATTCGCGATTTACATCTTTCTAGCTTAAGGATTAGACATGGAAAAGTGGACGGAATGTGCTTCGATACAAAAAGTTATTCTTGGCTTAACAAATAATAAAAAGAGCAGTGAGGAAAGGCACTATTGGTTGCTGTCTTTTTTGTCGTTTGTGGATATCCCTTAAATATCCTCCTCCTATCTGCGCACAATTCTTGCTGCCGCGCCCATCAGCAGGAATCCTAGCAAAAGTTGCAGAGATCCGTGCACTTGTAGAAGGCTAGAGCCATTGCAGCTGTCGTTTGAGCAATAGCATTCCTCCCAGTACACGCCGTTCTCATAGACGCGCCAATTGCAGACGCCCGTCACGCCCGTATCCGAGACGGAGGCACAGCGACGAATAACCTGACGCCAGCGGCCGTCCCTTGGAGAGAGAAAAACAACCATTAATAGAATAGATGGTGGATGAACCTAAAGTAACAATGTGGGATGCTAACAGATGAATCCCCTGGGTCCCTGATGGACCACCTTCATGCAGAAGGACCCGGGCATGTGGCTCTCATCGCTGTTGCACTCGATGGCAATGTGTTCGGTGCGATTGAACTTTTTGTAGGCGCCGCAGCTGTCGTGACCCTTGCGGTCTTGGTCCGAGGAGTACTAGTAGCAGCCTATGGCCCAGCTGCCTGCAAACAAAAAGCAATAATTAATATCAATTACCAAACAAAACACTTGTCCAAGCCACACCCTAAGCGGAGATTATGGACTTGGCGATTTGTTTTTTCATAACCACCTACCGCAGACCGCCAGCGAGAGCAATATGAACGCGCAACGTGTTATTCTGGACATGTTTGAGCTTCGAATACTTTGTGCGCCTCAATTAACTTGGCTAAAATGGTGGTTAAACTAAAAATTCAAAACAAATTGAAATCAAGATTGTTCTACTACATCGATATGGGCGATGTTTGGAGCAGCAGCCGTCAGTAGTTCTTAAGAGAATCAATTGTCTATCTTTAATGTTCTCGGTGCATACGCACACACACATTCAGGTAGATCTCTCGTACTGCTTATATGGCAGTGCGTCGAAGAACCCATCCCCACTCTGTTATAGTCGTCGTCGAACCCAGCATCGCGTAACACACACCTCGTCATAACGGCCCTATTTTCGTTTATAATCACACCTTCAAAACCACCTCGAACTCACGGGCACGCCTTTAAATATAATAAACAAAAACATTAAACTAAAAAAACGGAGAAAACTTTTATTTCGTAAATTGGAGTTCAGAGTTGCCGAAAAAGCTCGGCAGCTTCCAACATTTTGGTGACCCCGACGTGATCCCCGTGACCTTTGAGTGAAAAAAGTGTTCAAAACATTGAGTTAGTTCTGTGTCAAAGATTTAACCCAACTTTCGTCGAAAAAGTAGCGAACCAAAAGTCGTTGTGGCCGACCGTGACAGTTTCTATCGGGCCGCGGTTGCGCAACGCAACCGGCTGCATAGAGTTCTAAGCGAAATCCGTTAGATGTCGTCGTCTCCTCATTCGTCGTTTGCTTAAGCCCGCGCTCGTGAGCGGCTGCATACCTAGAACTCTCTTTCGAACTCGAATTCGAAATCGTTCTCTTGTGCATAACTGTTAGTTTTCGGTCGTCGCTTGTGCCTTCTGTTCCGGTGCAGGGCACATACACATTATTCGATTTCGTTGCTTCGCTGCATTATCGGTCGTCGCTTGGCCCTCTGTGCCGGCGCAGTGCACATACACACATATACATTGCACGTCTTCGCTTTCGTTGCGTAGCGACATTTTCGGTCGTCGCTTATGATCTCTGTGCCGGTGCAGTGCATATGCAAGTTAACCAGCCCACTACCCAAGCCTTCTTACCCGATTTACAAACAACTTCTAGTTGGGAACTTCTTACACAGTTCTTCCATTAGGTTCCATTAGGTTCCATTAGGTCCCCAATTCCTAATGAACTCTTCCACTCCAATAAGACGTCATATCACTTCACACTTTTCATTAAGTTCCAATTGCGCCGTTGGCCGCCCGATGTTTGGTTTATTCAAATTTCACAATTGAGACCAAATTCTCATCATCCTATTCTCCGACTCTCTTGAGCCAATCTCTTAAGCAGATCTTGCTTCTCTTAATCCGAGGTTTGTTTATTAGGAGCCGAATCTTGGTCGCCAGTCCGTTTTTGAAATCGAATAAGAACAGTTGTGTAATAATAGAGCAGTGAGTTTAGACACTAAGAGTGAACTGTAACATAGTGAATAATAAATAAAAAAAAATATATTTTTGTAAACTATTCACCAAGGAAATATTTAATTGGCGCCCAACGTGGGGCCGCATTTTAGTGTTCCGAAAAAAAGTCTTTAAAACAAATAACATACAGTTCTAAAGTAAAAAATGAACTTGTGCGGCAACAACAAAAAAAACCCTTTAACCGAAAGGGAGAGTTCGCGTTAAAACAACCTTGAAGAGGAAATTAATTAATGGAATAATCCTCTTAGATTACAGCACTCATAAAATTCGTGATTATAAAAAACTATTCACACTGCTCTAAAATCAAAATCATCAAAATCAAAAGAATTTAAAAAAAAACCCAAAAACAGATCATCATCAAAATCTAAATCAAAAACGAGGGGGAACGTTATGAGCCGCGTCTGCACCGCGGCTCTACTTTATACCCGGTACTCAGTCAGTATATATGTATGTGAGCTTGTTGTAGTTTATTACATGTTCGCAAAAGAAAAAAATTTAATTTTAGCCAAAAAAAAACAATTTAAGTCGAACCTTTTCGGAGATTTTGATCTATTAGATGTTTCCATATTGGTTAACATAAATTTTTTACATCTGCCATTTCTACATGTTTTTATCTACTTCCTACATATACATACACGGCTGTGTGCGAGAGAGAGAGAGGGAATGAGTCTGCGCTTGGGAGGCCACTGAAATTTCATTTGTTCCTTCTGACTATATTTATGATCCGATCTGATCCAAATTCAATACTCTGATAGATATAGTAATTTTCTATGATTCTGCGTTTTTGGTTTTCCCGTATCTTCAAAATTGTAGATTTTCATCTTTGTGGGGGCGGAAGGGGGCGTGGCCAAATTTTAAAACAAACTCGTCTCGGTTTGATATCACAGGAGCTTGGATAGAAAGTTTGGTGGTTCTAGCTCTTATAGTCTCTGAGAACTAGGCGTCAAAAAATTCGATGAGGCATAGCGCCTACCCCTGTGTGTGAGAGAGAGCGAGAGGGAACGATGCATTTCGAAATGGTTTTCTTCATTGTGGCTATATTTATTATCCTATCTGATCCAGATTCTACAATCTGATAGATATGCTCATTCTCTATGATTCTGCGTTTTTAGTTTTCTCGTATCTTTAAAATTGTGCATGCCACAGATTTTCGTCCTTGGAGTGGGCGGAAGGGGGCGGGGCGAAATTTTGAAATACACTTGTAACAGTGCGATAGGACAGGAGTCTGGATACAAAATAGTGTTCCTCTAGCTTTTATGGTCTTTGAGCTATAGGCGCTAATGAAGACGGACGGACGGACAGACGGACAGACGGACAGACGGACGGACGGACAGACGGACAGACGGACGGACAGACAGACATAGCTATATCGACTCGGCTATTGATGCTGATCAAGAATATATATACTTTATGGGGTCGGAAACGCTTCCTTCTGGGTGTTACACACATTAATTTTTTGCACAAATCTAATATACCCCTTTACTCTTCGAGTACCGGGTATAACAAACGAAAAACTTCGAGGAAGGATGACCCCAAACCATACAATTAAGAAGAAGAAAAACTAGACGAACCATAAAGAGGAAAAATCTAGAAGGACGACCCAAATTAGGATCATCAAGCCAAAAGGAAGAATAGAAGACAACTCGTGAGCGATACTAATTTTTAAGAATAAAATAAGAAATAGAAATAACCAAAGTGGAGGAATTAATAAACGACTTTAAAAAAATCCTCACCATGACACCACCTTCACCAACAGCGGCTTCTAGCAGCCAGGCAAACAGCTTCAACATTGAAGGTAAGCGATTTGATTAAACATATCGTTAATACTGAGTTGAATCCTTTGAAAGATGAGATCGTGAGTTTAAAATCACAGTTAAATCATAACATAAAAAAGGTTGAAGATTATCAGGTAGAAGAAATTGATCCAAATATTAAATGTGAAACCTCTTATGAAATCATCAAATCGGTCAGGGAATATAAAGGAGAGGAAGACCAGTACGTCAGTTGGAGGGAATCAGCAGAAATAGCCATGGGGCAATATAAAAAAGGTAGCGATAGATTCTTCTCAGCATTATCAATCCTCAGAAACAAGATAACAGGTATGGCAAATGATGCCTTAACTCATAACGGCACAGTATTAAACTTCGATGCCATAATGGCAAGATTGGACTTCGTCTTCAGCGACAAACGTCCCATTCATATAATAGAATAAGACTTAAGTGTTTTAAGTCAAGGGAAGTTATCCATAATGGACTATTATGGACTAATTAATAAAAAACGTACCCTTCTAATAAATAAAACTATAATGACTTATGGCAGAAACAAACCCATTACCGCCGAAATGAATGAAAAACATAAGAAGACAGCACTAAGGGTGTTCATAACCGGCCCTAACGGCCAAATTTCAGACGTAATCTTTTCTATGAACCCGCAGGACTTACCAAACGCCATGATAATAGTAAAAGAGTTAGAAAGCAATAATTTGAGGGCAAAATTTGCAAGCAATTTCATAACAACACAACAGAAAAACTATGAGACAAACTTATTTGGGCAACAATACTCAAATATTAAACACAGACAAAACAGCAATAATAAATATGATAATAATCAAAGGAATGCCAATAACTTAAGGTTTCACCAATCCGATCATAACAACAAAAATAATTATAACAATTTTAACCAGAATAGAAATAATACTTGGAACCAGGGCAGATTTAATAATTCCCAACAAAATAATCAAAGTCAGTGGTATTCGTATAGACCTCAACAGAATAAACCAGAACCAATGGAGGTAGACGAATCTATACAGGTTCAGAATAGGCCTAGGTACAACAACTATCAGGGCCATAATAATTATAACAATAACAATTATAATCAAAATAAATGGTTTCAAAATAAAAAGCCAGAGGCGCAGAACAATCAGCAATTTCATCCACAAAATAAAAGGGAAGCATCAGGTACTGTTAACCAACCGGTTAACAAAACAATGAGATTGAATAATATCGAAGAAGATCATTTTTTAGGAAAGACTCCGGAGTAGGATTACCCTACATTATCCGGACTGATAGAAAGATAAATAAAAAACTTAAAATATTAATTGACACCGGGGCAACCTCCTGGTACATCAGAGCACTAATATATGGAAATAAAAACGAACTTCCCATATATAAGAAAGTGGCCACAGTAAATGGTTACTCTATAATAAAATATTACCACATGGTAACAATATTCGATACGCGTTATACATTTTATGAAATAGATGGGTTAAATTCAGATTTACTTATTGGTTACAACCTATTGAAAAAAATTGGAGCTGTAATTGACACAGAAAAAGAGGTAATAAGATATGGGGGCAAGGAAGAGAAATTAATTTATGATTATGACAGCTCTTTAGTTGGTTTAAATAAATCATAATCTTTATCTGGAGGAAAAAATATCCTTCCATTAAAGGAATATATAATAAAAAAATACTTTGATGAAAAGGCCAAAGTCAGATCTGAGTCTGAAGAGGCATATCAAAGTTATACAAGTTTGGGATTTAAAAATCCTGAACACGCCGTCGTTGAATTATCCGACAAACAAGAATTAAATAAAATGAAAAGTTTGGGATTCAAAAATCCTGAAAACGCCGTCGTTGAATTATCCGACAAATATGTATTAAACAATGTGAATGAGTCAACTTCAAATCAAAGAAAAGATTTGGAGGACGAAATATTAAACATTATTAACAAAGAGCACTCAAAACATGCAAATTCCTTTTAGGACAGATGTTCGCTGTGAAATAAACACAGAAAACGATAGGGCTATCTATAGCAAACAGTATCCCTATGCTATGTCCGCTTCAGATTTTGTGAACTCTGAAGTTAGTCGCATGCTAAAAGACGAAATAATAAGGCCAAGTAAAAGCCCTTATAATTCTCCTGTGTTAGTAGTACCAAAAAAAGGTTCAAAACTTAGGTTAGTAATAGACTATAAAAAACTAAATGAGAATACCATTCCAGATAGATACCCAATGCAAGATCCCTCAGTAATATTGTCAAACCTTGGAAAAGCTAAATACTTTTCCACAATAGATTTGGAATCTGGATATTACCAGATTCTCATGAAAGAATCAGACATCATAAAAACCGCCTTTTCAATGAATAACGGAAAATATGAATTCCAGAGAACGCCATTTGGACTAACAAACGCACCCAGAATATTCCAACGGGCAATGGACGACATATTAAGAGAACAAGTCGGTAAAACATGTCATGTATATATGGATGACATTATTATATTCTCAAAAACAATTGAACAACACCATAAAGACCTAATTGTCATAATTAATATATTGCTGAACGCAAACATGAAAATTTCGATTGAAAAATCAAAGTTCTTCAAATTAGATACAACCTTTCTTGGTTACGTTGTATCACACAATGTAATAAAAACAGATCCCGAAAAAATTGACACAATGGTAAAATATCCAATACCAAAAAATATTCGAGATCTTAGAAGCTTCCTAGGCCTTACAGGCTATTACAGAAAATTTGTACAAAACTACGCAAAAATTCCGAAACCTCTTACAAAGTATTTAGAAGGTCAAAACGGAAAAGTATCCAAAAAAATGTCCCGATTCAGCTGTAAGAGCTTTCAACGAGCTCAAAGATAATTTAATTGCTCAAATCGAGTTAGTACAACCAGATTATAATAAAAAATTCACTTTAACGACCGACGCTTCTGACATTGCGATTGGTGCAGTCCTATCCCAGGAAGGAAAACCAATTACATTTATTTCCAAAACTCTAACCAAAACAGAGCAAATATATGCAACTAATAAGAAAGAACTTTTGGCCATAGTTTGGGCATTCAAAAAGTTGCGTAATTATTTATATGGTGTTAACAACATCGAGATATACACAGACCATCAACCACTTTCTTTCGCAATTACTCAAAAGAATCCAAATATAGAAATGAAAAGGTGGTATTCATTCATTGAAAGTTATTCACCCAAAATAATATATAAGCCAGGGGCAACAAATGTAGTCGCAGACGCATTATCAAGAATACAGATTAATAACTTAACTGACAGTAACGAATCGGTCTCAGATCAAAGCACTCAGCATTCAGCAGAGAGTAGTTTTGAGAATGTTATACAAGAAACCCGAAAACCCTTAAACCAGTTTAAGCAACAATTGCTAATAGCAACGGGGAGGTATACAATACATGAGTCGATTAACATATTTGGAAATACAAGACATATAATAGAATATGATACTACGGAAAATTTGGTATCAATCTTAAGAGAATACATTCCTCCTAATATAGCAATAGGATTACACTGTACATTAGAGGACTTATATAGAATTCAAATTCCTCTTATGAATAATTTCACTAATAAGTTCTTGTATACAAGAAGATTTGTTCAGGATGTAGAAAATCCTGGAGATAGAGCGGTAATAATCGAAGAAACTCATTGTAGAGCACATAGGGGATTAGACGAAAACTATAAACAAATAAACCGATTATATTATTGGCCGAATTTATATAAAAAACTCAAGGAATACGTTAAGAACTGTACAATTTGCAACCAAAATAAATATAATAGACAACCAGTACAAATACCTATCAAACAGGCTCCTATCCCAAATAAGGAAAGAGAAAATTTACATATTGCTATATATTATGCACAGAATTTAATATTTATAACTTGTATAGATTCTTATTCAAAATATTTAGTTGTAAAACAGATTTCGAACAAGCTCAACATCGAAAGTAAGATTGCAGAAATTCTGCAACACTTTCCATTAGCTAAAACTCTGATGATAGATAATGAACCAAGTTTTACTTCCTCCCAGTTTAAATCTTTTGCACAAAGATGTGGGATTAATTTATATTATGCAGATCCTCGACATAGTACGTCAAATGGACAAATAGAAAGGGCACATTCTACACTTACAGAAATTGCTCGTTGCATAAAAGATCAACTTAATTTGGTTGATTATTCAGAAATTATAATTAGAGCAGCTCAAAAGTATAACTTGACAATCCATTCAACTACTAATCAAAGACCGTTTGACATTCTGTATAACAAAATCAAGCATGAAAATATTCACAAAATATTAAAATGTTACAGGTTCATAATAAAGATAGGAAGGAAAACGACTATCACGTAGGTGAGGTCATTTATAAAAAAAAAATATGGAGGAATAAACTAAAGGCCAGATATAAAAGACAAGTAGTTAAAGAAAACTTACCTAATAAAATTATTATAAATAATAGAAACCGTTTGATTCTTAAATTACAGAAAATGAATTTAACAATATTCGTATTATTGATGGTAACATCAATCAAATCAGAAATAATGGATTATTCAAATCACGATTTTTTTACTTACAAGGATACAAAAGATGTGTTTACTTATGAATCATATGCCGACTTATTCCATATAACTAATTTAAGTTATTATAAAGAAATAATCAATTTGGAAACAGCACACATTCAGAATAATAACCAGAATTTACTTTGGGAAATGACATACGATTTGAATATTATCAGAACTCTTATCTCACAAATAATACCCAATAGAATTAAACGAGGTATTAACGAAATAGGCACAGTTTGGAAATGGATAGCAGGGACCCCTGATCATGATGATATCATAACAGTGCAGAATAAAATTGATGATTTAATCCAGAATAATAATAATTAATTTGTCATAAATTCTAAATTATTCAAAGAAATACAAACTCTTTCTGAAAATTTTAAAACAGCCTTTAGAAATCAAGAAATGCCACTACGAAAACACCGTCTTCGTTTGCTCACTTACGATCTTATGAATTTGATGGATACAATTACATTAGCTAAAATTTATGTATTCAATACAAAAGTTTTAAACGAAGAATCAGGATTTAATTGTCATATACATAAAATACCCAGTAATAACTAACCGTTGTGAAGTATACAATTCCAGATCCATTTCACATAAGGATGGAAAATGAGTAATTGATAATCAGGTTGCTAAATGTAATAATAAGTATTATGTAATGTCAAACTTTAAATCCGAACTTTAATTAATTATAATTATTGCACCTTAAACCCTGACAGTACTTGTTTCACAAGATTGTTAAATGGAGAAAAATCTATATGTAACAAAGTCAGAGAGAATAATAAAAAAATTGATATAATCCAAGAAGGTGCCATTTTTATTAATGGACAAAATATTGTAAATGACACTCATTTAGATGGGTCATTTTTAATAACCTTTAATGATACTACTATAATTAATAATGTATCCTATTATAATATTGATAATAAGATTCTAAATTACTTCACTGCTAAACAATACAACAATTTTTTAATATCTGAATATTTTATGTCGAATGATTCGGAACTTGCATTTGATAATATCAACATATTAAATCCATTTATTCAAATTAAACAAACTCAAATTCCGATTACGTTAATATTGATAACATGTACTATTATATATTTAATTATCAGGATTTTGATCAAATTTAGAAAATATCTAATATGCAAACCACGGAAAATTAGTTTTAAAATAAACCTCGAAGATGAAATTAGAGTCCAATTGACCAATCATCTTAATTCAATTTACCCATCACTTCCGATGAATCGGGACGATCCAATTTAGAATGGGGGGAGTTAACCAACCCACTACCCAAGCCTTCTTGGCGCCTACCCCTGTGTGTGAGAGAGAGCGAGAGGGAACGATGCATTTCGAAATGGTTTTCTTCATTGTGGCTATATTTATTATCCTATCTGATCCAGATTCTACAATCTGATAGATATGCTCATTCTCTATGATTCTGCGTTTTTAGTTTTCTCGTATCTTTAAAATTGTGCATGCCACAGATTTTCGTCCTTGGAGTGGGCGGAAGGGGGCGGGGCGAAATTTTGAAATACACTTGTAACAGTGCGATAGGACAGGAGTCTGGATACAAAATAGTGTTCCTCTAGCTTTTATGGTCTTTGAGCTATAGGCGCTAATGAAGACGGACGGACGGACAGACGGACAGACGGACAGACGGACGGACGGACAGACGGACAGACGGACGGACAGACAGACATAGCTATATCGACTCGGCTATTGATGCTGATCAAGAATATATATACTTTATGGGGTCGGAAACGCTTCCTTCTGGGTGTTACACACATTAATTTTTTGCACAAATCTAATATACCCCTTTACTCTTCGAGTACCGGGTATAACAAACGAAAAACTTCGAGGAAGGATGACCCCAAACCATACAATTAAGAAGAAGAAAAACTAGACGAACCATAAAGAGGAAAAATCTAGAAGGACGACCCAAATTAGGATCATCAAGCCAAAAGGAAGAATAGAAGACAACTCGTGAGCGATACTAATTTTTAAGAATAAAATAAGAAATAGAAATAACCAAAGTGGAGGAATTAATAAACGACTTTAAAAAAATCCTCACCATGACACCACCTTCACCAACAGCGGCTTCTAGCAGCCAGGCAAACAGCTTCAACATTGAAGGTAAGCGATTTGATTAAACATATCGTTAATACTGAGTTGAATCCTTTGAAAGATGAGATCGTGAGTTTAAAATCACAGTTAAATCATAACATAAAAAAGGTTGAAGATTATCAGGTAGAAGAAATTGATCCAAATATTAAATGTGAAACCTCTTATGAAATCATCAAATCGGTCAGGGAATATAAAGGAGAGGAAGACCAGTACGTCAGTTGGAGGGAATCAGCAGAAATAGCCATGGGGCAATATAAAAAAGGTAGCGATAGATTCTTCTCAGCATTATCAATCCTCAGAAACAAGATAACAGGTATGGCAAATGATGCCTTAACTCATAACGGCACAGTATTAAACTTCGATGCCATAATGGCAAGATTGGACTTCGTCTTCAGCGACAAACGTCCCATTCATATAATAGAATAAGACTTAAGTGTTTTAAGTCAAGGGAAGTTATCCATAATGGACTATTATGGACTAATTAATAAAAAACGTACCCTTCTAATAAATAAAACTATAATGACTTATGGCAGAAACAAACCCATTACCGCCGAAATGAATGAAAAACATAAGAAGACAGCACTAAGGGTGTTCATAACCGGCCCTAACGGCCAAATTTCAGACGTAATCTTTTCTATGAACCCGCAGGACTTACCAAACGCCATGATAATAGTAAAAGAGTTAGAAAGCAATAATTTGAGGGCAAAATTTGCAAGCAATTTCATAACAACACAACAGAAAAACTATGAGACAAACTTATTTGGGCAACAATACTCAAATATTAAACACAGACAAAACAGCAATAATAAATATGATAATAATCAAAGGAATGCCAATAACTTAAGGTTTCACCAATCCGATCATAACAACAAAAATAATTATAACAATTTTAACCAGAATAGAAATAATACTTGGAACCAGGGCAGATTTAATAATTCCCAACAAAATAATCAAAGTCAGTGGTATTCGTATAGACCTCAACAGAATAAACCAGAACCAATGGAGGTAGACGAATCTATACAGGTTCAGAATAGGCCTAGGTACAACAACTATCAGGGCCATAATAATTATAACAATAACAATTATAATCAAAATAAATGGTTTCAAAATAAAAAGCCAGAGGCGCAGAACAATCAGCAATTTCATCCACAAAATAAAAGGGAAGCATCAGGTACTGTTAACCAACCGGTTAACAAAACAATGAGATTGAATAATATCGAAGAAGATCATTTTTTAGGAAAGACTCCGGAGTAGGATTACCCTACATTATCCGGACTGATAGAAAGATAAATAAAAAACTTAAAATATTAATTGACACCGGGGCAACCTCCTGGTACATCAGAGCACTAATATATGGAAATAAAAACGAACTTCCCATATATAAGAAAGTGGCCACAGTAAATGGTTACTCTATAATAAAATATTACCACATGGTAACAATATTCGATACGCGTTATACATTTTATGAAATAGATGGGTTAAATTCAGATTTACTTATTGGTTACAACCTATTGAAAAAAATTGGAGCTGTAATTGACACAGAAAAAGAGGTAATAAGATATGGGGGCAAGGAAGAGAAATTAATTTATGATTATGACAGCTCTTTAGTTGGTTTAAATAAATCATAATCTTTATCTGGAGGAAAAAATATCCTTCCATTAAAGGAATATATAATAAAAAAATACTTTGATGAAAAGGCCAAAGTCAGATCTGAGTCTGAAGAGGCATATCAAAGTTATACAAGTTTGGGATTTAAAAATCCTGAACACGCCGTCGTTGAATTATCCGACAAACAAGAATTAAATAAAATGAAAAGTTTGGGATTCAAAAATCCTGAAAACGCCGTCGTTGAATTATCCGACAAATATGTATTAAACAATGTGAATGAGTCAACTTCAAATCAAAGAAAAGATTTGGAGGACGAAATATTAAACATTATTAACAAAGAGCACTCAAAACATGCAAATTCCTTTTAGGACAGATGTTCGCTGTGAAATAAACACAGAAAACGATAGGGCTATCTATAGCAAACAGTATCCCTATGCTATGTCCGCTTCAGATTTTGTGAACTCTGAAGTTAGTCGCATGCTAAAAGACGAAATAATAAGGCCAAGTAAAAGCCCTTATAATTCTCCTGTGTTAGTAGTACCAAAAAAAGGTTCAAAACTTAGGTTAGTAATAGACTATAAAAAACTAAATGAGAATACCATTCCAGATAGATACCCAATGCAAGATCCCTCAGTAATATTGTCAAACCTTGGAAAAGCTAAATACTTTTCCACAATAGATTTGGAATCTGGATATTACCAGATTCTCATGAAAGAATCAGACATCATAAAAACCGCCTTTTCAATGAATAACGGAAAATATGAATTCCAGAGAACGCCATTTGGACTAACAAACGCACCCAGAATATTCCAACGGGCAATGGACGACATATTAAGAGAACAAGTCGGTAAAACATGTCATGTATATATGGATGACATTATTATATTCTCAAAAACAATTGAACAACACCATAAAGACCTAATTGTCATAATTAATATATTGCTGAACGCAAACATGAAAATTTCGATTGAAAAATCAAAGTTCTTCAAATTAGATACAACCTTTCTTGGTTACGTTGTATCACACAATGTAATAAAAACAGATCCCGAAAAAATTGACACAATGGTAAAATATCCAATACCAAAAAATATTCGAGATCTTAGAAGCTTCCTAGGCCTTACAGGCTATTACAGAAAATTTGTACAAAACTACGCAAAAATTCCGAAACCTCTTACAAAGTATTTAGAAGGTCAAAACGGAAAAGTATCCAAAAAAATGTCCCGATTCAGCTGTAAGAGCTTTCAACGAGCTCAAAGATAATTTAATTGCTCAAATCGAGTTAGTACAACCAGATTATAATAAAAAATTCACTTTAACGACCGACGCTTCTGACATTGCGATTGGTGCAGTCCTATCCCAGGAAGGAAAACCAATTACATTTATTTCCAAAACTCTAACCAAAACAGAGCAAATATATGCAACTAATAAGAAAGAACTTTTGGCCATAGTTTGGGCATTCAAAAAGTTGCGTAATTATTTATATGGTGTTAACAACATCGAGATATACACAGACCATCAACCACTTTCTTTCGCAATTACTCAAAAGAATCCAAATATAGAAATGAAAAGGTGGTATTCATTCATTGAAAGTTATTCACCCAAAATAATATATAAGCCAGGGGCAACAAATGTAGTCGCAGACGCATTATCAAGAATACAGATTAATAACTTAACTGACAGTAACGAATCGGTCTCAGATCAAAGCACTCAGCATTCAGCAGAGAGTAGTTTTGAGAATGTTATACAAGAAACCCGAAAACCCTTAAACCAGTTTAAGCAACAATTGCTAATAGCAACGGGGAGGTATACAATACATGAGTCGATTAACATATTTGGAAATACAAGACATATAATAGAATATGATACTACGGAAAATTTGGTATCAATCTTAAGAGAATACATTCCTCCTAATATAGCAATAGGATTACACTGTACATTAGAGGACTTATATAGAATTCAAATTCCTCTTATGAATAATTTCACTAATAAGTTCTTGTATACAAGAAGATTTGTTCAGGATGTAGAAAATCCTGGAGATAGAGCGGTAATAATCGAAGAAACTCATTGTAGAGCACATAGGGGATTAGACGAAAACTATAAACAAATAAACCGATTATATTATTGGCCGAATTTATATAAAAAACTCAAGGAATACGTTAAGAACTGTACAATTTGCAACCAAAATAAATATAATAGACAACCAGTACAAATACCTATCAAACAGGCTCCTATCCCAAATAAGGAAAGAGAAAATTTACATATTGCTATATATTATGCACAGAATTTAATATTTATAACTTGTATAGATTCTTATTCAAAATATTTAGTTGTAAAACAGATTTCGAACAAGCTCAACATCGAAAGTAAGATTGCAGAAATTCTGCAACACTTTCCATTAGCTAAAACTCTGATGATAGATAATGAACCAAGTTTTACTTCCTCCCAGTTTAAATCTTTTGCACAAAGATGTGGGATTAATTTATATTATGCAGATCCTCGACATAGTACGTCAAATGGACAAATAGAAAGGGCACATTCTACACTTACAGAAATTGCTCGTTGCATAAAAGATCAACTTAATTTGGTTGATTATTCAGAAATTATAATTAGAGCAGCTCAAAAGTATAACTTGACAATCCATTCAACTACTAATCAAAGACCGTTTGACATTCTGTATAACAAAATCAAGCATGAAAATATTCACAAAATATTAAAATGTTACAGGTTCATAATAAAGATAGGAAGGAAAACGACTATCACGTAGGTGAGGTCATTTATAAAAAAAAAATATGGAGGAATAAACTAAAGGCCAGATATAAAAGACAAGTAGTTAAAGAAAACTTACCTAATAAAATTATTATAAATAATAGAAACCGTTTGATTCTTAAATTACAGAAAATGAATTTAACAATATTCGTATTATTGATGGTAACATCAATCAAATCAGAAATAATGGATTATTCAAATCACGATTTTTTTACTTACAAGGATACAAAAGATGTGTTTACTTATGAATCATATGCCGACTTATTCCATATAACTAATTTAAGTTATTATAAAGAAATAATCAATTTGGAAACAGCACACATTCAGAATAATAACCAGAATTTACTTTGGGAAATGACATACGATTTGAATATTATCAGAACTCTTATCTCACAAATAATACCCAATAGAATTAAACGAGGTATTAACGAAATAGGCACAGTTTGGAAATGGATAGCAGGGACCCCTGATCATGATGATATCATAACAGTGCAGAATAAAATTGATGATTTAATCCAGAATAATAATAATTAATTTGTCATAAATTCTAAATTATTCAAAGAAATACAAACTCTTTCTGAAAATTTTAAAACAGCCTTTAGAAATCAAGAAATGCCACTACGAAAACACCGTCTTCGTTTGCTCACTTACGATCTTATGAATTTGATGGATACAATTACATTAGCTAAAATTTATGTATTCAATACAAAAGTTTTAAACGAAGAATCAGGATTTAATTGTCATATACATAAAATACCCAGTAATAACTAACCGTTGTGAAGTATACAATTCCAGATCCATTTCACATAAGGATGGAAAATGAGTAATTGATAATCAGGTTGCTAAATGTAATAATAAGTATTATGTAATGTCAAACTTTAAATCCGAACTTTAATTAATTATAATTATTGCACCTTAAACCCTGACAGTACTTGTTTCACAAGATTGTTAAATGGAGAAAAATCTATATGTAACAAAGTCAGAGAGAATAATAAAAAAATTGATATAATCCAAGAAGGTGCCATTTTTATTAATGGACAAAATATTGTAAATGACACTCATTTAGATGGGTCATTTTTAATAACCTTTAATGATACTACTATAATTAATAATGTATCCTATTATAATATTGATAATAAGATTCTAAATTACTTCACTGCTAAACAATACAACAATTTTTTAATATCTGAATATTTTATGTCGAATGATTCGGAACTTGCATTTGATAATATCAACATATTAAATCCATTTATTCAAATTAAACAAACTCAAATTCCGATTACGTTAATATTGATAACATGTACTATTATATATTTAATTATCAGGATTTTGATCAAATTTAGAAAATATCTAATATGCAAACCACGGAAAATTAGTTTTAAAATAAACCTCGAAGATGAAATTAGAGTCCAATTGACCAATCATCTTAATTCAATTTACCCATCACTTCCGATGAATCGGGACGATCCAATTTAGAATGGGGGGAGTTAACCAACCCACTACCCAAGCCTTCTTACCCGATTTAAAAAACAACTTCTAGTTGGGAACTTCTTACACAGTTCTTCCATTAGGTTCCATTAGGTTCCATTAGGTCCCCAATTCTTAATGAACTTTCCCAATCCAATAAGACGTCATGTCACTTCACACTTTTCATTAAGTTCCAATTGCGCCGTTGGCCGCCCGATATTTGTTTGGTTTATTCAAATTTCACAATTGAGACCAAATTCTCATCATCCTATTCTCCGACTCTCTTGAGACAATCTCTTAAGCAGATCTTGCTTCTCTTAATCCGAGGTTTGTTTATTAGGAGCCGACCCTTGGTCGCCAGTCCGTTTTTGAAATCGAATAAGAACAGTTGTGTAATAATAGAGCACTGAGTTTAGACACTAAGAGTGAACTGTAACATAGTGAATAATAAATAAAAAAATATATTTTTTTAAAGTATTCACCAAGGAAATATTTAATTTGCACACACATACATTTTGTCGCCGTCGCTTTTTTACATTTCGGTGCATCTCTCTGCCTGAATTCGCCACATTTCAGATTAATAACGTTCGCATCGTTAAATCTGCGCAACCGGCTTGGAAAAAGTTTAGCGGAAAAAACATTAAAAGCTAAACGCAGCTAAAAATGAGTGTCGACAATATAAATATCGGCTCCGCCTCGGATGACACACCCTCGAGTGGCTCTCCCATTGCTGAAGTGTTGGCTAGTGCTGATCCAGCTACTAGCCGGATTGAATTCTTGAGCCTCAAGATAAAGACCATCTTCGACCGACTTCAGGGGCTCGTAGCCCAATTGGACAACAAAAAGCTACGCAGTTTGGAATAATACAACCTGAAACTACTTCTGGAGCTGGTGGACAAATTGGAATCGAACTTCTAGTTGGACACCATCAGTTCGTTGGAGATGACCGAGATACGCATCAGAGCGATACTTGGGTTGAAGCATGGCGACTCATTGGTTGGCAAGTTGCGGGCGTTTCTGGACGCTGCTACCTCACATCTTCGCGCGTTGCATGCGCCAAGAAACACCACACCCCTTTTGTATTTCGTTCGTCGAGCAGAAACCGTCCAACCCGCTTCGCTAAGTGAAGCCTCACCACCACAACCTATTCAGATCACCATTGTCACCCTCATTGTCGCTTTCCTTGCAACAACCTCTCTTATCCAAAAGTGCGCCTGATGCTGTGTTATCAGCCATTGTCGTCGTTCTCGTCAAAACCAGCGCGGGAACTTTCGTGCCATGTCGCGCACTACTCGTCTAGCTAATCAGCTACAACGTCGCATAAACAAATTGCTCACCGCAGTCTCTGGCATAGGAGATGCTAGTTTCTCAACTGAAGGTGTCTCGGTGAATCTCGTTCTGAAATCGAGGATTTCAGAGTTCACCACTAGCATCATTCCCGTTTGTGCCCAGACGATCACGGATCATCAACCTCGCTCGTCAATTAGCACAGCTAATTGGTCCATACCGTCGCACATTCGGCTTGCTTACCAATCGTTTTACTAGCCGCAGCGGATTGATCTGCTCATATGAGCTTGACCTTTCTTCGAGCTGCTGTGTGTGAGACAAATGGCGCCTGGACTAACTCCGCTGCAGAAAACACAAATCAGATGAGTCTGTAGTGGCGGGCATTCGGCCCCCACTCTCTCGTCGCTCATCGCATCCCAATCTTTGGATGACGCCAATCACAGCACTCGGCTTGATGAATTGGTTCATCGATTTTGGGAAGTGTTCAATTCGGATGGAATCTATATAGTGGCGGGCACTCGGCCCCCACTCTCTCGACGTTTATCGAAACCCAATCTTCGCACCAATCACAGCACTCGGCTCGATGACTTGGTTCGTCAAGTTTGGGAAGTGGTCAAATCAAACAGAATCACCCATCGTATTCAGCCTGCATCGTTTTAGCTATTCGCGCTAAACATCAGCTAGCCATATGTTTTCCCTAGATCCATAGCGGTTGGAAACCATTCTACAGGATTTCTACGTGGACAACATGAGTCATGATGCGCCTCGTTGGCTACGTTCAGAAGTTCATCAGTAGGATGAAGTCACCTGATATCTCATCTAAGGCCCATCGCAAAGAATCACATCTGTTAAGACACATTGTTCAACAGGCCCACCTGTATCCTGAGTACTTTGTTCGGCGCAAAGGAAGCTGCGTGGAGTCCCCCAGCAGTATCACATCGCTCGTACCCTGCATAAATGACCTTGGATTAATTCGTGTTGGTGGCCGCCTGCGCCATTCAACTCTCGGCTTCGATACACGCCACCCAATCATTTTGTGAGCATTCCCTTACCCACACTTCCACTTAACCCGCCGCCGCCATGCCACGCCTCTGGTTACCGGCTTCGTGCCGGCAATTTAATTAATTTGCACAAAATATGCAACACAGCAAAAGTTTCACCAGCCAACAACACTCTGCCACACAAACACAGGCAAGGAAACACACACACACACACAGGAACATATATGAGAAGGAATTGCCAGAATTATAATGCTTGACATAGAAAAAGAAGGGAGTGCCTAGCATTGAAAGTCGAAGATTTACATACCCTACACAAGACAAAAGTTCTGTTTTTTCAAGGCAGTTTTCCCATGACAAAAATATATATTTGTGGATATAGTAGTCCTATTTGAAGAGATTATATATATTTCCGTTTTATGAGCTTTAAATTAAAAGGTTACAAAATTACTTAATTATTCCATTACTTTCCTTCATTCCAAACATCTAAACAGAATCAGTATACCCTTTTCCTAGTGTACAAAAAGAGTGGGAGGCTCCATGTGGCTGCATGTGTGTGCCTGTGTGGGTGTGAATGTGCCCCTAAAAGCAGGCAATGGCAAAAGGCACCCAGAGAGCATCTTCAGAGCATCAGAGCAGGAGCAGCAGTAACAGCAGCAGCAGCAGCAGCAGCAGTGGCAATAAGATTACTTAATTAATTTAAATTTGCTTGTCTTACTAGACAGAGGAGGGGGGCATAAGAGGGAGAGAGAGAGAGAGAGAGAGAGAGAGGGTGCAGGGGTGAGGATGTTGTACAGTGTCGCAAGCGATAATGAAGTTGTTGACAAGCTCTCTGGCCAAAAGAAGGCACGGCACAACAATGGCAATGGCAATGGGAATGAAAATGACAAAGAGCATAATAAGTGCGGGCAAAGAAAGTACACCACACTGAGAGAAATAATAAAGATGAAGGACTCTGAATGAAAGTTGATCTTCTATTGAGTTCCACTCACACCTTTCCCTTCCTCTTTTATGATCAACTTTCTCCCAGTGTATACGTAATTTTCGCTTTGTTGTTGCTGCTGTCATCTCCGATGATTATGATGTGGATGATTATAGCAGAGGAGACAACGTGTCGCATGCATTATATAGCTTGTATAATTAATCAAATTACGCTTTAAGGAATGCCCAAGACTAGGATTCAATTTGGCCTAATGCGCTTCTGTATCGTAGCTGCTTGTATGTGTGTGTGTGTGTGTGTTAGCCTTCTCCTCTGTATGTGTGCTCGTGTTGGCCTGTCCTGTCCACTGCGTCAATTTTGCAGCCTGGACCATGGACACTGACCATAAGCCGCCGCATCCAAATGATGGCCCCCGTCAAAACGACCCCAAAGGCGTCATTTTGTTTGTGTCTATCTGTATCTGCGGTTGGCTGTTATTACGATGCTCCATTCCCCACTCAGAGCCAGAAGCCAGAGAAGGCTGCCTCGTTAGTCCCAAAACAAGGACAGGACGCCCGACACAGACACATAGACACACACACACACACAGACAGGAAGAGTCCGCTTAGTCATGGCGGCCAGAGGCTGCTGCTGCTGCTGCTGCGTCGACATCATCGCTCCATCTCCATCTCCGACAACACCCGATCCGACTCCTATACTAGCTATAGCTGTACTTGGTGCCTCCTATGGCTGCCCCGCTGCTGCTGCCCCGCTCCTGCTGCCCCGCTCCTGCTACTGCTGTATGTGACTTGCATGCTGCGCTGAGCGCCAAAGTTTTGACTTCAAATTTGCCCAGTTACAAATTTTGTCTTCTCTCTCTCCGCTCCGCTCCGGTTTTTCCTTTTTTTTCTGTTTTTCGAACTGCAAAAAGAAGCAAAAACCCATCCAAGACGAAACCAAGAACAGCAGAAATGTGGTGAAAGACTTGACCAGCTTTGGGGCGACGTGTTTTGGCCACATCATCGCCATCATCGTCATCATCAACTAGAGCAAAACGAGAGAGAGAGAGAGAGAGAAAGAAAGAGAGGGAAAGCCCATCCTTAGGGGCCAATGGAGCATGGCGAAATCAACCTCAATGAGACAGTTGCAGGATGGTAAATGTGCCAGGAATATCGGATTGAAATAATAAATAAGATGTTGGACATAAAGCCACTACTACGAGGTCCAAGATTTCTTTAGTTTGTTGCAACCCAAAAGCACAAAAAAAAACTCTTTAATTGATAAAATATGAACACATTAGAGGTTCCAACGGTATAGCTAATTTCCCATAAATTCCTATTTATTTTCCCCCCACACTTTTCTCAAAGACTTTCCGAATAACCTTTGAATATCTGGAAACACTTGTGGCCGCTGCCGAGCAAAGCAAAGGAATGTGAAAATGTCTTTGGGCCTTTGCCTTTCCATGAATGCGGTAATTGGAAAAACTGTCAGCGGCAGCATTAAAACTAACAGGAATCGGGAGCAGCATTCTCAGCATACTGCACATTGCCCCCTCCCGCATGGATGGCACGGGTCGGAGAGGAGTCCCAGACCCAGCCACAGTCTCGTGTGGCATGCCACATGCAATTCAATAAGAATTTCCCACTTGCCAAGGGTGGGGGGAGGCACTGGCACTGGGCAAAAGTAAATGCATGCCAAACACTTGCTGCGGAATTCGTAATTGTGTCACACGGAGAGAGAGAGTGGAGTGGAGCGGAGTGGAGCTGAGCGACTCCTGGCCATAACTATAACCTTTATGGCTACGTGATTCAAAAGCTACTAGCAATGGGATAGGATCTTAGCCGGGAAACTCCCCAATTCCTCAATACCCATTTGTCGCTTGAAGACAGTACACCCCCCCCCCCCCCCCCCCTTATTACTGTTTAAAAGAATATCCTTCGAACAGCTTTAGAGGAATATAAAAGGGCTTTGGGGAACTCAAATAACCATCAAACACCAGAAAATATACTATGTACTGACTGCCATTGAAATATCCCCATTTTCCTTTTCAAATTTAGCGCCTTGTGATGGCTGACAAAAGCTGAGAGAACCGAAACTCATTTGCTCTGTGGAACCGGAACGGAACCGAAACTCATGGATTTCCGCTCAGAGATAATGCCGAAAAAAGAAAACACTTCTGGAACTAGATTCTTTTGGATTCAAAAATAGATTACCGCTCGAAACTCTAGGCTAGCAGGATTCAGGGTAAGTGAGCAGCAAATAGATTCGGCATACGAAGGTTTGGTCAAACGGCTGCACTTTAGCCGTTTATCCATCGATTTCTAAAAACAATACGTTAAACGACTCCTAATTAATGTACCCATCCAAAACCAAAAATATAGCTCAAGAAATATTTTTTTTCGGCTTTTCCTGAGTTTTTAAAGTCAAAACTTCCGAGAAAAACACCGCAAAAAAATGATCAAATTTGAATTTGAAGGCTTAATAATTTCCAGACGGTAAGCTGCAGCTACAAAGTGTTGCGGTCCGATTTATAGCTGCACTTATCAGCCTTTTAGAATTGCAAAGTTCAATACAGCCAGATGTAAGATGCGTAAGTTCAGTGAAAATAAGAAGCACTACCTCGAAAAAACCATAATTGCTTAAAAATGTTTAAGTCCCAAATCTATCATAAAAATTCATTTTTGGCCACAGCGGTAATGTTGTGTTGACTAGTGTAATTATTTGAAGCATCAAACAATTAAGAACACTTTTCAGGAAATTTTCGATTGCATTTACGAAGACCTTCCTAGACGCTTTTAGGTTTGACTTTCTATAATTAATTAATTTTTTCTTAATTACAATTACCACACTATAAACGAGGCTGTTTTAGGCTGAGGTGCCTCGCAAATATAACGGTTCTTTGTTGCGCAATTTCTATCATTCAATGTTTGAATGGTCCGTCCATGTCCCAATTCGTCACAGTGCTCACTTCCTTTATAATTATTTGGTTCTCCCGGATACCAGATGTTCAGTGCCACGGGTTCTCCCGTTGAGAACCAATTATGTCTACCCACATTCGCCAAGTCATTGCCTCCGGTCCAGTACATATTATCGATTTTCTTTTGAAAGAGACATTGATTGATCAAGTCCCATTCTTCCATGGTTTCGAATGCAACAAAGTCGGCATTTATTTTTCTACACGATTCATAGGCTTCAAACCAATTCTTTTCTAGGTTGCTCTCAATGTAATAGTAGCCATAGCCGATTTTGACGAATGGAGCAGGATTTATGATTAGGAATTCAGGCACTCCTAAAAGAACAATTGTCATAAAAATACACAAAGATTTGTATCCTTGGTTTATCCTGACTAGAGAGTCTGCTTATATTCTGTGCATTCTACAGTCTTACCGTCTACAACATTGGATGTTATTCTATATCCTCCAGATAGGGAAGGCAAGCCCAATAGGGCTATATTGTATTTCCGATACATTTTGCGTTGACTGTGCGGTAAATCATAGGGACTCACTCTTTTATACCCCTAAATAATCTCAATCGATCCTATCAAGCAATATTATCACAAAGGGCTGTTCATTTTTGATTATTAGCACAGTCAG